>VXBZ01012099.1:97419-113622 GCA_013399135.1 Heliornis fulica | reverse complement strand
AGCGAGATGAACTACCGAGAGAAGCACCGCCGCCTTTCTTTGCGCTGAAGCGATGTCGGGTTTGTCGGGCTTCTCTTTAGTCCTTCCTGACAGGACTGGGGGCACTTCTCTGTACATGTATGTCTCATGCATTCATGAGCCTCCTTGACACCACTGCATCTTTTGTTAGGAGCTGAAAATGCAGATCGTTGCGGTACCCCTCCCTCAGCTGCCATATGGCATTGTGGAAAGGGGCCCACAAAGGAAAGAGAGGGAAGTTGGAGGGGCAGGGGGAAGGAGAGAAGAAATGAAACGAGCAGCAGATGAAATTGATTTATTTTCACCATTAGGGAGTAGGGGGTGGAAGCCTTCTGGAATATAAAACCTTCTTGCAGAGCAGGCAAACAGGGTGCCTGCATGACAGCTCTGGTATATGTTAAAAAATAACATGGCTTGAAAATAGAAGCACCATTGTTTTGCTTAACTACTGTAACAAATGTATATGAAGCGGAATGCATCATCTAACGTGAAACAACTGCCAAGGTTGCAGACTTCTATTCTTACCCCCTTGTCTGCCAGAGGTAAAAACCATGAAACCCCAAGTGCTACATAGGTGCAAGCTTGGCATCACTGCATGTTTTTCTAGAATCTCTCAAAATATCTTTGGTCTAGTCCACATTTTTGCGGAGTTAAACCTTTCCTAAAGTAAGTGGCAATTAGAGCACTTTATATAATTGCTTTAAAAACAAACCAAAAAGTATTTGAGAGAAAGAATCTTGGCATGTCAACTCCTTGTTATTTTTCTTTGAGTCTTTGCTTTATGAAACACTAAATAAAATCTTGAAAAGAAATTGAATGCAGCATGTGCTGTCTGTTAACTAAACTGGATACTCTTACCTGCTATACCAGGTTTGTGGTCCACACTGATAGAAATATGCACAATTCTGTATTTAAGCAAATTCCTCTTTTTCTAACTGGAGATTGTACAGAGTTTAAAGCTATAAGTATTCATCTTTAACCATTTTAATAATTTTGCATCCTCATTCCTTTCTAACTTTTCATTTTAAAGTGGATGTCAGTGAAAAGATGGCTTGTGCACAGGAAGATGTGTCTCTTTACTGAGGGTTGCTCTCAAGATCCTCTTCAAGAAGGCATACAGAGTGTGATTAACTTGATAAAACACTTTGCTTCCAATAAATGCAAAAGTAATCCAAATCTTGCTTAATCAAGAATTAGGTGCACAGATTCTACAGTTGGTTCAGTCATGTTCAGAACACTGTGTTGGTTTAACTGTTTTTAAGACCTGTTTTGTTACAATAGTTTATCTGTCCACCATGTTTTGTTCTTCTGGGTGTCTGGCGTGTGCTGTTTCCAAGGTGAATTTATTTGTGTATGAAAATATTTCCAAGCAAAATATACCATTCAGTCTTTTCCATTCACAGTCTTTTCAAGTAAGCAAGGTCACTGATACCTGTTACATGCTGTATTGGCAGTTTTATCTGGCAGCTGATGAATTTCCATGTTGCTATATTCCTGAAGAATTTGAATATTAGAATGATGTGCAAGTGTGGGGTTTCATCGCTCTCTCTACCATTCTGTGCTGAAAGTGTCTTTCTAGTCTTCATTTGCAGCATGTTGTCTCTTCATTCCTTCCTTCCTGAACATATCAGGCACTCAGCTCTGACTATTTTTTTTCCTGTCATCACAAGCATCTGCCTTGAAGTTGTATACTGTAGTTGGTACCAACTTTCTGTTCCCCTCTTCCATTTTAATATGTCCAAATCTCAGTGTATTTTTCTAGCCCACACACCCAGATTTTTCCATGGGTGAAAAGCCAATCAAAATCAAGACAGTGAAGTCTTAGGCAATATATAGTGTGTGAGTGAGTTAAATCCTGTGCATGTGGGCTCCTAAATCTGTTTAGAGCTCCTTTGCAGGTACAAGCCTTGTCTTTAAGTTTTATACCATGATTAGGTGAAGAAATCTTTGGAGGAGACTTCCACTTTATTTTTGAGTGCTTTTTAGTTATTAAAAGAGTGCATCTTATAGATGCCTAAGAAGCGTGATGAGGGAGAGTCTGGCTTTGTTTCTGGTTAAGGAAACGGCCCAAGCCATAGATTCACATAAGTATTATTACTTGGGCTGACACTGGTGTGAATTGCCTTCTTGTTATCATAAAGTTTGCACTACAGGAGTGCTTAGCATGCAGACTAATGTTTGCGTTGAAGCTTAGAGCTGTGTCACCACTAACTCTCCACAAATACTCTGTGCACTGCCAAGTACTCAGGAACATGTTGGTTTTACAGCACACTTCAGAAATTTCAGACAAGAACTGGCTTACTCATTCTTCGTGTTCTTATTTAACAGTCCTGCCATTCATAGAACAAGGTAAACACTATGAATAGCAGTGAGTAATCCATACCTTGATAATTACCCATGGTAACTATTCATCAGCTTTTGCTACCAATCTGAATGCAACTCATAAAATTGCAGTGCATTTATGAATAAAGGAACACAATCTACGGCAAATGTTAGTCATAATGATAACCTACTACTAATAATAACATTTACAAGTCTGTTGCATCATCAGTTAACAAAAGTTGGAAATAATTTTGTAGCCCTCATCAGTTCAAAGTCTTGAGGTTTTTTTATGCCTTAAAGAGCTTGAATCAGAGGAGGACAGCACGATTGAGGTTGGATGTATGCTTGTCATACTCAGTATGAGCAGACTGGGCATGGCCCCAGTCCTAAACAACTGGTTTTGATTCTGTTAAGGGTTTCTTTTTGTCACCTTTCTTCAGAAACTAGAGAGCTGCCAGCTTCACAGGTGAAACACATAGGAGTAAGAAATGATGTTGTGAGCATCTGCCTCCATAATACAGAACTAAAGGAATAACTACAGCAAGTGTAACTTACTGATTTCACAGTTTTCAAAACAGAACATAAAGTTCACAACATGAGTTTAATCTTTAGTGCAATATGGCAGTAAAAACACCATTATAAAGGAAAGAGTGAAAACAGGTCCCATCAGCTCTGCTCTTCCTCCAGTGTAGTGCTCTAGTGTGGAAATGATTGTTTGTAGTATACTTAGGTGCTACTTGCGTGGTTAACCCCAAATGCTAATTATCAATGTTTTTCAGCTCCCATTTAAATCTGAAACCCTGCCACTGTTGGTCTTTTATTTTCAAACATTAAAGGTCCTCCAATTCCATCCCTAGCATGGCTCAGGATTAAGTGTAAGGTGTTGTGCCCATCTGAAGACCACATTGACTGGAATCAAGCATTCATTTTTGGGGGGAAGTTTAAAATTTATAATTCCTACCTGAAGGAAAAAATATCACAAATTAATTTCAGCCTAAGCAAAATGATGAACAGCCAAAACTTTTCCATTGAGCATATAATTAATACTTTAGACTGATAAGAAAACAAAATAGCTTGATCCTGTCTGGTTAAAGCATTCCAGACAAGAGGAAGGCAGGAAGGGTAAGGATTTTTGGATAACCAACTCTCCTGCCTGGATGTTTTTTACATTAATCACTGGGAGAAACACAGAACCTGCACTGAGGAGGAAGGGGAATGTGACGTGCTCTCAAAAGAGTTTCTTAGACATTCATGCTCCAGTTAATTATTTCTCTTATGCAAAGCGTGACAGCCTTAACAGGAGGAATAGAAAGTGCTTCTTTGCAGCAATTATAGCTGTTCCTTGGAGGTGTGGGCTTGAGCTCTGCTATGGCAAGAGGACATTGTATATGGGGTTCTTGACACCACTGGAATGCTTTAGCAAATGAATAAAACAAAAGTGGATGTAAGTGTAGGCGCAGGAAAAAACACTACCACCACTGCACTTTCTAGCCACGATGTTTTTAAGAAAACCACTCCTATTTGTTTGTTGGTTTTTTTTAACAGAAGTTTATAGGCTCTAATCTTCAGCAGAAGTGCCTACAATATTACTTGATGTATGTATCAACACTTTTTGTTTGGTAGGGCCCAACAAAAAAAAAGTCTAAAGCTGTGATTAGAAAAACTGCTTTAGAGCAGTTGTGCAGAGTAAAATTTTCTTCTAATTTTGTGATATCAAGTTTAAAATGGAAGCCAAAACAAGTGAAAGATATAAGAGGAAGATTTAAAAACAGCTGTAATCACTTAACACACCTTGGTGAAGAAGCAGTTAGTTACTTTTACCTAGGCAGGACAACAGTGGAGCTGTTGAACACTGGGTAGTGAGGTGCAGTCTTCAACCTTAACCTCGTTAGTGACCAGAATAGCTCATCTAATCACCTTCTACATCTCCCTGCTCTGTATTTCATGTAGATACCTAGCTGAGAGCTGGGGCCTCCATGCTAGGCTTCAGATGCCAGCACATCAGTTGCCTATCAGTATTGCAGTACTTAAACCCTCACTTGTATCCTACTTTTGGAAACAGCTTCCAAGACAAAGAATACTGCTGCCATAACTTTGCTGTCATTTAGACTTTTGAATTAGCTTCATCTCACTGTGTGGTCATTTTGTAATTTTACAGAAATTCTGAGTAATTGCAGAATAATTACAGATTATAAAAAAAAGAAAAAAAATGCAGTGGTGGGGTTGATTACACAGCTAATAAATGTGTAATGGCATTGTCTACAAAAAAAGAGGGATACCATTCTAATTTCTCCTACTAGCCTTTTATACTTTATTAGAGTATCACAGTTTCTTCATGCCTATTTCAGTGAGTTGGAGTGATGTGTAAGTCCAAGATGTTCTTTAATAAAAGTAGGGGCAAGATTTAAATAGCTAAAATTTACCAGTTACTGAGAACTACTTAGGCTTATTCAAATCACATAAAACAAAAGCGTTCCAGGAGCTAATAAACCAAGCTCTAAGATAAGCGAACTAATTTCTGTGTGTAAATGTTAGGCATTATGCATGTAAAGGTTTAATTTGGAATCCTAATACATCTGGATGGGACTTAGAGAAATGGCTCCAGGAACTATTGTGCGCAGCTTGCTGTAAATCTGTTCAGTGTACACAGAGAGGGGGAAAAGTGTGTGTGTGTATGTGAAGGGAGAATGAGACTAAATGTCAGCTGCATGAATAAGCTTTCAGAGAGATCCTGAAGTATGTAAGAATAGCATGGAAGGCTTGAAACTCCACACCAGCAATGTCCTGGGTAGAGATGGCTACACTTATTTCTTTATTTTTAATGATTCTTGTGCCACTTTGCATGTAGGTTGACTTGATCAGGGAGCAGCTCTCACCTTCTCTCCTTACTTCTGCCAGCTTGCCTTTTGAGATCTTATTATATAAAGCACTCTGGAAGTGGAGATCTAGTGCAACCACAGGGATGTTTTTCACTAGTCTTTGGTTGTTTATGTTTACCCACTGCACAGTTTATATTGCATCTTAACAGAAAGTCCATTGATGTCTACCAGGGAGGAAGCAGTCTCAAAGTCACTTAACCCAAGACACTCAAGGCCCCACTACTTGAGATGAAGTTGCAGGGATTCCATGTTGCAGACCGCTGTAAAAATCCCAGAAAATGTAAATTTTGAGGATGTTATGAAAGACTAGTTGTGAAGCAGCTTATATGTTCAAATGTATATTATAATGCAGATGAATGTGTGCATTTTGTGCTTTGATTCTCTTCTTCTTGGCTTGAATAAAATGAAGGCTCCCTGAGCTCTTCCTCTTATAGGCCTAGAATTAGGGCATGGGATGTGTCAGTGGAGGTAGCACATCTGGCTTGCTGATAGATGATCTGCCAGTATCTACAAGTAGAAACATGATTTGCTCTTAGCTTCTGATGCAACTGTCATATCAAAAGGTTCGCCAGGAACGGACCAACGATTTGAGGCAAGTTTCTGAATTAGCCTCAAGTTTTATCCCCCTCTTCTCCTTCACTGACAAAAGGATTTGTGGACATAACTGAAGCCTGCTTTAAAAATTTGGTCTCTCTTATTTTCTGAGAATTCTGATGTTTAATGGACCTGGAGAATTTAAATGAGTGGAGGATGTTAGCAGTTCCTGCACCAGCTAAATCTCTGTCAGGTATCGGATCACAAAGCAGTAAGAGAGAAAAAAAAATATCTTTTGTTTTTTATGATCAGAAAATGCCCTGCAGTGGAGGGTGTCAAATCCAAGAGGAAGACAAGGCATTGGGCAATGGAGGGAGTCAGTGCTTGAAGAAATGTAGAGGTTCTTACTACAATAAATGAAAAAGTCACAGAAACAAAACCAATGAACTTTTCACTCTATAAACCTATAACTAAACCTTAGCATCATCTAGAAGACTACCACTTAAACTCCATCACTTCCTTGCTGACAGTGGTAGGCATTGTGGTTAAGTTTTTCCCCTCTCCACTGAATTAGTTACTAAAAGAGCCATGCTGAAACAGTGGGCTGCACATGGAATCTACAATAAGAATAATGTCCTGACACCATTTATTTTTTATACCTGTTAAGAAATTCCTTGCCATAATGCTAGTGACCAGCCACAGAATGTGAGATTATTGACATATCTCTTATTCTGTTCATAGAAATTTACCTGCATTTTCTCTATTTCTCACATAACAGATATTGCTAAAAATATTGCTGATAACGTGTGATTAGAATGAGCACACAGCTCAGTCATGAGCTCCTATCTTTGAAGCTCAAAAATCCTTGATAATAAAGTATTTAGAAACAAATTCTGAAAAGCTGTCAAGAACTCTTAGTGAATATGACTACAACTCAAATTTAGGTAGACCATAGTCTCTGGACCTCTGGAAAAAGGGGATTATATCTAAAAGGAGTATCATTCTAATTTTTGATAAGCAGCTACTACTGGCCACTGCCAGAAACATGGCCCAAAGTCAAATACATGCACATTCAAGTTGAGCTTTGGGTGACTGATACTTCTGATGATTTAGTTACAGAGAGTTATACATTATTTACAATGCTGATTTTTTATATTTTTTCTTCTGAGACTTTAACAACTCATAATATCACTCGGTAACTCATATAAATAACTAAAACAAACTCATACACCAGGACATTAGAATTCTTCTATCACTGGAAAACATACGGAAAGAAACAAGTGTTTCATGCACAGCAAGGGGTCATGTTCCCCGTCAAAAGAGCCTTTCATTTTAAAGCTCTGTTGGAAGTACAAATTACAGCCCCAAGACAGTAGAAGTGTCAAAAATGGTCTTAAAATATTTTAATGATACAGGTTCATAGGCCTACAAGAGCAATAGGCATCTGTGTATTTTTAAGGCAGATATCATTTTGTTCACATTCTATTTCCATAATTAAATATGTATCAGGATACTAAAAATGAAATATTTTTTAAAGCATAATAAAAAATTTCACTTCATCATCTGAACAAAAGGCTGCACCAACTATTTGCAGTCTCAGAGTTCCCAAATCAACTAAAGAAATAAAACATATTTCATGGGTTTTAAGAAAAAAAATCCTACTAAAACTTCCTAAAAGTTCTTTCTCTATTTTTTCTTATATTAATATCCTTCTTTTCCAGTGCTATTCTTTCAAAATATTTTGCTATTTAATATTAGCACTGAATATTTTGTACTTGGTTTTGGATCCTTAAAATATTCTGAAACAAAACCCCTCAAATTTATCTTTGACCATACATATCTATATGTGTATATATATACTTATATAGGATAGATATGCTTTTGTTTCAGGAAAAGGGAACAAAATGGGAGATATGGTCATCATAAATTAATGCTTTATAGAGCCTAGAGAAAGAAAGTACTTGGAAGAACAACACTTTTTAAATTAACTTTGTTTTATGTACGTACTAGTGGTGGCATTATTGTGATCCTGCTGTAACGTCTTGTGAGAAATCATGTGGGATAACGCAGCAACCATGAAATTAAAACGGACTACTTCGTAGAGCAGACCATTATTACGTGGTGTCTCATTTCTCAGAGGGTCCATTATCTCTTCATCACCAGAAAACTCAGGCTCTGCAATGAAGAGCCCCAGACTGAGCCAGAGAGGAGGCAGAACAGCAGAGCAAAGGCCATGGGAGGACACAATGTACCGGCGTCGCATCTCGCGAGCCATTATTTAGCGTTTAGAGGTTTTTCAATTCAGCAGTTCTAAAAAATTGTTGCATTTATAAGCACCAGCTGCTGAAGATAAGGGAAGAAGGTAACCTTTTTAAAGCTGAAAAACCCAACCAAACAAAAAACTCTAACCTACACCACAAACCTCTATACCTAACGGTACTTCAGTTTGTTTTCCAGCACGGCCTTTGAATTTTAATGAAACGTTTGGGGAAACTCGTAAATGAAAATGGAAATGCTGCTTTCTGGGAAGCTGTCCTGGCATGGAGCGTGAATTATTTAAACTTGTATTGTTTCTGCTTCTAAAGAGCAAATAAAGTGTTTGTTAGTTTTGGGGGTTTTGTTTGAGGTTTGGTTTTTTTTTGTATGTGTGTTTTGTTTTAATTTCTGTTGACTTAGTCTTGTTTTTATTTCCTCATCGTTGTTTTTAATTCTAAAATCTATTCAAAACACAATAGCCATGTCTTCTAGTAATTAAATAAAAGTATCTAACATAATAGCAGTAATAATTTGTAGCTGCTCATCTGCAGCTAAAAGAGGAAAAAGAAACTTCTTAATAACCCTGACTGATTGCATTACAGAGATGTGAAAGTGCCCTAATTACAATGAGATGTCAGTTTTAAAAGCTTGCCTGTGAAAAAACCTCAAATACCCCAAATGCCCTCAAAAGACAACAATATCCAACATAGCAAAACTAAAGAACAGTTAATTTAAGAAGCAAAGTCTTTAACTTCAACAGTATTTAATTTTGCAGAACTTAACACACAGGAGGACAGATGACAGCAACAGGCAGAGTGAGAAGTAAAATTACTGCAATTCCTTATAATTTCTTTTAGACATTTTCTGTTTAGTTTTTTTTTATTTTTAAAGTTTGGATTAAAAAAAATAATTTATTTAGCTCTTGGAAAGTCCTAACTGCTAATTCAGTGTTTGTGTAGTTTTATGTGTGTGCGTACATATATATACACATATGTGCACAAACCACAAATGGATGGAGTTTCTTCAAAGGTTGGATCTATGGAAGCATATTAGCTCCAAGAGGTTAGATTCCAAGGCCTACTTAGAATTTGAAGTGTTTTATGAAGAATGAATGCTTTATCACTAAAATCAAAGAAATCACAGACCACATACTCCATTGGTGAAAACTATTTGGGACGAAGATTTCAAATCTATTTAAATTCCATCTACAAAACCTACAAGGAACCACTGACTTCACAAAATCATAACTTGGTTTATGTAAGGAAATGCTATCCTTGCTTTTTGCCCTTTGTAAGTGTTTCCATTAGGATACATGCTGAAGTCTAGACTTATATATATTTGGCTAGTGGCTGAATGGTTATGAATACTCATCATATTCATGTGTTTTAACTCTGGCAATGGAAGTGTGATCTTTTTTTTAAAACTACTTTCTTTTTTTGTTAGGATGCTCATCCCCTTCATGTTCTGAAGAAGTTTCAGCACTGTGTCTGGTTAAGCCATCCATGCTTAAAGGAAACCGGGAGAAACTTCAGTGACGGTAAACTTCTCTGGGCACTGCCCATGTCTTTATTTGCTTTCCCACAAGTAGGGATGCAGTGAAATCTGAGGCTAGATTGACACTAGCCACCTGTATACCTTGTATTGTCTCTGCCAGTTCTGTGCAGAAGTCTTAGGTACCTTGAAATACTTTGGTTAGTGCCAGGCTCCCATGTTTAGGCAAATAGATTGAGTTCTCCATGTAAACCAGAAATCTCTTTTTCACCAATGTAACTTGTTACCCTATCAAACAAGGACTGTGAAATGATAGCTTTTAATGCAATAGCACCTGAACAACTTGCTAATTGTTGACTAAAGTCAAGTGATTTGCTAATCAAGACTCCAGGATATTCTGCAGTGACAGATGGATCTGGAGAATTGCCCTACGTAACCCTGTAGAGTCCTACAGGCACAGGGTGCATCCTTTCTTTTTTGTAGCTATAAAATCATAGTGAGAATGTTTGGTGTTCTTTGTTGGTGTTTGTTGTGTTTTTTTGGTTTGGTTTTTTTTAGCATAGGACTGTCATTTTAAAAGGTCTTTTGCTTTCCTGGTTATAGATCAAGTATATCAAGACAAGGTAGAAACATAGATTTCCATTATTTACAATGTACACAATAAGCAAAAATAAGGGTGCACACATGTAGGATTTTAGTAAATACAGTTTTCTGGCAGAATAACATTGTAACAATATTCTTACCTAGAGATCAAAATCATGACACTTAATACTTTGGCAAAATCCTGATAAGATTATTTCTTACACGTTTTGAAAGATCAGTCTCATTTTACTGAGTAAATTGCCTTATATCACATACCCCACAGCTTTCTCCTTCATGTTTCCTTTCTGTTTTTGTATCTATGGAAATGGAATCTGCTCTTCAGCATTCATTCAATATGCCTCCTGCTGCTGCCAGTGCTGCCTTTGACTTAGGCCTGAGTTACCATGTCTTCTTCAGTGATGCTGAACCACCGTGTGTTTTGCAGTCTTGAGACTGCAGCACAATTCTCCCTGAAATGGAATGTGTCTCTGTCTTCTTCCAACTCATTTCTCTGGATTTCCAGGCTCACATAGGACCATTCAAATAAATTTATGGTAGACTACACCATGATGACTCTGCTCAACTCAATGCAGTTTCTGTTCATGCAAAGATGATGAGAACAGGGCTCAGTAAGTTTTTTTCTGAGGAAAACACAAGCTGAAGCCAAATTGGAAGAGGGTGTTTTTTTCCACGTTTGACAAGGATGCTCTACTTCTATGACATCATCTAACAAATTATTGCTGTTAAAAAGCAGATATCATCCCTTCTTTGTTTCCCTTTTTATAAGCCAGAGATACTTTTGTTTATGCCCTCTGATAACACGTGCAGAGTAACTGTCTTTTTGATTCTTAATGCACTTGGTAGGTACAGTGTCACTAAGGACTAAATCCTATATAGAGAAGATCAGAACAAAGTCTGAATTTTCAGTGAATCAGAGTTGTGCTTTTCTAATGTCAAGGAAGAGAAATGATTGCTCTGTTTTAGATATACTCAAGGAAGATTATAGTTTCAGAATTGCTGTCTCCAGCTGTCTCCCGTTTATAGTCTGTTTTGTTCTTTATTACCTGTGTGTTCTGAATGTTTTGCTCCCTTGCTTTCAATTTTAAACATGGTGCAGACAGCTTACAGCACACAGTTGGATGTAGGGCTTTAAACTGACAAGTCTGTTCTTTTTATATCCTCTCCAACCCTTTCATTGGATTTCATGCTTTACCTTTGCAAATATTTGTGAAGATCATAAAGAGATCAGGGAGAGAAGTGTTCCAGACAAATGAGACCAGTAAATTTTTTTCTCAGTGTATGATTTGTTCTTAGTGTAGTCACCATGATTTCACAAAAGCCAGGAAGTCTGGACATTATGGAGCTTACACAGAAACAGTGATATATAACTTTATGAAGCTTGGTACTGGCTTGAAGTTACCAAACAATAAATCTGATGAAAAGGATCAGTGGGTGACAGAGGGCAGAAAATTAAAACCATGGGTACACTAATTGGAAGCTGTTAGTGCTAAATGATAAAGACAGACAGTATGACAATATAAACAGGTCTGGTGTGATAACACACGAAAGTCTGAGTGATCTTTAGGTTTGAATCCAAAACTATCTCTGCATCTTGGACTGGTTTTTACTAAACATTTTCTTTCATGAAATATATTGATGAAATACGATGCTTAAAGCAATAGACTGCATACCTCTGCTCCTTCTAAAGGTTACAAACACAGAGCTGATGAAATGAAAGGATATGGTATCAGAAAATGGAGTTATGTGGGAACCATAATCTAATTAAAGCTGTCCCTGCTTACTGCAGGGGGGTTGGACTAGATGACCTTTAAGGTCCCTTCCAACTTAACCCATTCTATGATTCTATAGAAAAGAATATGTATAGGCTCAATTCTTCAGTTTAACAAATTTGCTTAGCACAAGATTGTCTATAATATGGAACCAAATCAGTCAGGGAGCAGTACTGGAATATTCCCAGTGCGTTGGGGAATGGTTACAAAGCTGGTCAAGGTGGCTGTGTCAGAAACTTCTGTATATCAAGGGTGAAAAGGGATCGAAAAAGGAAAAATATATTGAGGAACATGGTGTACTGCATGGAGGATTCAGGGCTGTATGGCAAGAGATGGCCTCAGACGATGGAGTGTATGAGAGTCACAGACTCAGATTCACAGTCCATCCTTTTTTCTTTATTCTAATACTATGGAAAGCCACAATAAATCTCTAGAAAAAGAATGATATTGCCTGTTTTGGGAAATTTCTTTCAAGCAGAAAATTTTTTAAACTCTAAAAGCATTACAAAAACAAGTTTCCTTATTAAAATCACTGTACTTTAGAAAAAGAAGTAATGTTTATTCCAACTCCAAAATGTAAATGTAAGTCTGTGAACATTTAAAAAAGCAACCAAGAGAGATTAGTCAGAATGGAGATTCAGGTAAAAGTTTGTATTATACACTATAAGAGAAAGTGGGTTGTACAACAAGAATGCTGTAAAAGTGCACAGGCTGATGATAAGCTGCTAGACAGGGACTCACAACTGGCTTTAATAACTCAAGGCATTAAATGAGTTTTTGAAGCATTTCTTTACACAAAGAATGATAAATGCATGGAAAGAGTAAAATCTACCCTTATACCTGCAGTGAGGTAGACGTGACATTTGTCACAGAACTTCAGAAACACACACCATTTTTGCAGTTTAAATAAAGAGATAATTCACTTTGACCGAGGAGAAAGGGGAAGATCAGTTCAGCTGTTGTCCCAGTAACTGTAAGAAACTGCCAGCTGAAAAGAGGGGATCTATTTAACAGTTACACCACTGAACAGTACATTAATCAATCGTGGTTAGTAACCTTGCAGCAGACTGCAAAATGCCTTTGGCCCCTTACTTAGCCACATCAAAATATGTATGGTCACATGACCATGTAGGCTTACATGAAACTATATTATACTGGGAAATAAAACACCCAAACCTGCATATATCAGCTCAGATTACTACCTCTTAACATGAACAAAAACCCAATCAGATGTCTAAAACCAAAAGCTCGTGTCTGTTTAGATGCATCCTCTTTAATTTAAAAAAATCAAAATGCAAAGAATGTTTGATTACTAAAGCAGAGACAAATCTATATAAAGCAAGCAAGAAGGAGGCTAGGTTGAAGTTTTTTTTTTTTAATATTCCTTTTACATCCAACTCACAAATTTCATGAGGCTCTTCATCCTCTGATTCCCTACTGTAAAACAAATGTCTATAACTATTAAGAACACCTGTTGTGTTAAAAGATAAGAAAAAAGGGTATTTCTAAGTTTAAACAACTTTTACTTACAAACAGGTAGCAGCTCATTCATTTCAGGAAAAAGCACTTGCATGGAAAGGATACTGAAGTCGTGCTGCTGCTGTTTGTACAGGTATGTATTCATGTTTTGAAGAAGCTGGCATTGTAGTGTTTTAAGAAGGACCATCTATGGATTAAGAATTACATGAGCCTATTTTCAAAACTGTTTAACTTTTTTTGTGACAAGGAGGTACAGTGTTGGGCCTTTTTTCTTCTTCTGTGCAAATGTGACCATGACTTCTGTCAGAGACCGTGAATATCTGTGGACAGAAAATAGGACCAGCTGGTGCCATTGCCTGGTACTTTTTGCATTTTCTTTAGGGTGCTGGTTGAGAGGGGGGTAGGGTTGGCAGAATGTTGTGCATAGAAGACAAGAAACAGAAGTTGTGACTGGAAAAAGACTCAGATTTGGCGACAGCAGCACTCCACCAGCTGCCATTACAATGTGTATTGTGTACATTTGCACGGTGTAGAACCTAATTCAGTTTTACAGTCAGAAAAGAATAGGAGGCAATCACCAAGCATCCATCACCAAACAGCATGATAAATAAGCTGTTATTTGGATCATGTATTTAACCCAGTCAAGAGATTTGGACTGGAAAGAAAAACCAGACAGGAAAGACAAGATAAAAAAAACTCCAAAACCAAAAAACCATCCTGTGAAATAAAAGAGAAAGACAAAGAAGTAGCTATCCTGCTTCTTTGGGCCAGAAATGCTGACAACTATATGGAAGTAATATATGATTGTTGTTTATGAATTTAATTTGAGACTTAGAACTGCAGTAGCATGGAGTAGAAGAAAAATAAAACCTTGCTGGTTTGGTGAGGGTTCTTTGACAAGTTTCCAGGAACGTTGTTAATGTTTGGCATAGTGAAATATTTGTTTATTGGCAATACCTTGAGAATCATGCTGCATTTAAGCAAAGAAACAGAGGGATGTAAATGTCTGAAGAAAATGAGTCTATTTTTCAAAAGTAACTTCTCTACTTACAGCCAATATTTAATATCTAGCTTTTGATGGGTTCAGAGAGGATGCTGGGTGCTTCAAAACCATCTATAAACCCGGCTCCTAAAGGATAGAGGGTGCTTATGCATTTTTCTTTTTGTTTTGTGCTTATATCTTTGCTTGAAGACACTTAAAGAAGGCTGCTACATGCACATGTAGGGCTGGATTAGTAAAGTTAAGTTGGCCTTTAAAATGGTTAAGTACTGCACTCCTCCACTATACCTTTATGGGATTTAATTAAATAATAAATAATCCATTTGCTCTTATGGCTTATCAATGCCTTTTAATATCTCACTATTGATAACATAGCTTATAGTTCGGTCACAAATCCAAATACATCAAAAATCACTACATGTCATATTAAATATATGATTTATGCATACTCTTAGCATGTCATAAATTTGAAGTAGGAATCAGCAGCCTCCTTTACTGTTAACACACATATTACATGTGCAGGGATCTAGAAAAAAAGCATATGATTAATCCTAACTCATCTGTTGCATAATAATATCAGATCCCTCAGGGCACTAAAAGGATTTACTGGTGCCAACCAGCCTCACCTGGAATGCCAGCCCACACCTCCTCTTCCCATGGGGCCAGAAGCTCTATTTAAATTCAGTATATGTTGAAGTGCTGGTCTTCAGTCTTATCTCTGGGTGGTCTCTAGGTCTGTTCTGCAGGCAGCTTCTCTCAGTGAATCTCAGATAGACACTATAGTTTGTCTCTGGCTCCATCTCATTTCCTTCCTGCACCCCACAAATGGGCCTTGCTTCATCTATCTGGTGGCTCTGCCTGTACTGCTAGCCCAGGGTCTCCAAGGACAACAGGCAGACCCTGCAGCATCTTGTTCTCTAGACATGTGGAGCTGCCCTGTATCTGCAGTGCCCTGAAATGGTGACTTACTACAGGTAGTAATCTGCAACCCAAATGCTCAAGTTGTGTTTTGGAGAAAATGTGATAATCCTAAATTGTTTCATAGCTTGTAGAATTTATAATCTGTAAGGACTGAGAATACTGGGAGGGTGGAGGTGGTAGAGGGATTAAACTGTTCCTGAAGCACATCTTCCACCTTTAAATTCGCAGACACTGGCATTTCTAGTTCAGTAGCCAAAGTGGAAGAAATCTCAAACCTTTTTGAAGAGCAAAGGGAACCTTTCAGACTCCAAATGAGTTCTTCAACTTGAAGCATTTAATACCTGTTTCAGAAAAAGTTACTTTTTTAAAAAAATAGTGCGACTAAAAATTAAAACCACCAGTCTGAAAGAAAAAAATATTGTTAGAATAGAATATTATTCTCAGTCTTGCATATGTATGTTTTTGAACTGACATTGTTCTTCAGTCTGAATTTAATTTAGCAATGATTTTGCTTCCTCTGAAGCTGCACTCTTAAGCCAACTTGTAATATTTATTGTCACTTTTAGCTGTCTCGCTGGCACCTGCTGGGTGTGGTTAGAATACATTCTTTCTGCTTTCAAAAGAAGCCACAAAATACCAGGGGATAATTCATGGTTATCATCAGTCTGTAACTAAGTAAGTATATCAGATGCTTTCTGTCTTCTTTTTTTTTTAATAAGCTGTGATATCAAGATCAGGCTGATGGTGAACATGTCTCTGGCATTTACAGTGGAAATTCTGTATAATCCACGTTTCCAGTGAAGTTCTACAGGTTCAATGTCTTGAGGTTTTTGACCTTAGGAGTCTGTCTCCAGATATGGCATTGTGGAACCTGAAGCCTTTTATGTAAAGGCTCCAAGGCCAAGATAATTAGTTAAATTCTAATGCAAAA
>VXBZ01012099.1:30139-97389 GCA_013399135.1 Heliornis fulica | reverse complement strand
AAAGGGAGGTGTTGAGGGAGTGAGGCTGTAAATCCACCTCCTAGTCTCCTACCATTTGTTCCACAAATCCCAGTCCTCTCCCTGTATCTCAGGGTTTAAACATCCCAGCACATCCTATCCCTACCTGTCCCATTACACCCAGAAAGGAGTCCTTTTCAGCTGCCCTCTCTGCCACCCTCATTCCAGCACCTTCCCACACTCGTTTTCCCATCTCAGCCTTCCTCCTCACCAGCCCACTTGCCAGCTCTTAAAGCTCCCCTCACTCTTCAGCATTTCCTTCCCATAGTTTTGTCCTGAATTCCCTCCCACGCTAATCACATCCTTTCTCATCTTACAGTTTCCCCACCTGCTACAGTTATTTGTTTCCTCTTGTTCTCGCTGGCTGTGTGAAGCTGGTTATTCCCTCAGCCTTTTGCTAGCAATACTCTCTGGATTTCTTTCCATGGCCTTTGCAGCCAGCCAAGTTGTCCTTTTTGCTTGGCTCTCAGCATGTTCATCTTCAGCTCTCTGAGTTTTTGGAAACGTAGGTGTATTTTATACTTATGCAACAACTTAGGGCAGAACTCTGAGAGCAGTAATGGGGAAAATGTCACTCAGAAGTGGATCTATGAGGGCTGTGAAGTCAGTGAAACTTGATGTTTTTTATTGTAAAACATTTGCAAATTAGGCTTTATGCTTGAACAATAATTTTGAAACAAGATACAACTAACAGGTTGTTAATGATAAATTATTTTTTTCATTGAGAACACAGTGTTTTCTGCAGCCTTTTTGCCATTCTATTGAATGCTGCTGCTGCCAAGCAAGTTTAATAGAGTGGATTTATTAAATAAAAAATTAAGATTCATGGGAAGGTGAAAAATTTTAATAGAAAACATTCAGAAGTGTTTCTCAATCTAGCTCTAGCTATCATTAGTGATATGACAGACAGGATGGGGAGTGCTCAGCCTTGCTGGCTGCCACTCATTTTAGGGCCTCCCTATTGCAGTACACGCTCACTGTGAATATACTTTATGGGGGTAAGAGTTACACTGGAAAACATACTTGATTTCCCCAAATTTCTGCTACAACATAGAGTATTTTGAAAGGGCTTGGGAAATTTGGTTTAAATTGCATTAAATTACATCCTATTACCCTATATTTCTAACCTTTCAGGAACGTGGCAGACAATGTCCATGTCCTCCTCCTCCTCCTGCCCCTGCTCAGATGCGTGTAGAGACAGTTCAATGTGCGTGTAGAGCCCCGTAGTTACAGTGTCGGTGTGAGGGAGGCACCTGCTGGCTGTGTGGCGAGATAGACCTCGACGTGCTGCTTCCCATGCCATCCCTCTGCACAGGGAGAAGTCCAAGTCCAGCTCAAGAGTTCATCGGGATCGGTCCCATAACTTATTTCCAACAGCTGCAGGGTAAGGAGAATGGTATGTAGGAAAAATTGGGCTGCAAAATGTGGTTTTTTTTAACACCTTTTTTTTTTTGCTAACATGAATTATTGAGTTTGTAATTAAGGTGAGTGCTGAGAACAAGATCACTATTTCTGGTTGGGGGTGACAGCCTCTCTGGCATTTGATGTAATAAAACCACGAAATTAACTTAATTATATGATGGAGGAAGAAGTAATTAAATTGAAATGAAATGTACAATCAGTGAAGTCAAATCTACCTATACATATGTTTTGGAAGCAAATGTTAGACTCGCAGGAAAAAGCGTACAACTCTGCCAAAAAATTGAAACAAAAATTATTTGTTTGAAAGTTGTTCTTATGTGTGTTTGTTAAGACATATAAATGAGCTGGTTTCAGTTCTTTGGAAGCCTGATACTTTGAAATTTCTCCAGACCCAGAATCTAAAAAAAGACAGAAGAAATCAGGAATTGAAGATTAAAAAATGTGCTAAATATAAAAGTTCTAAACTCTTAATTGAATGCAAAGTAAAAATACCATATTCAAAAGTGAAAAAAAAAATTAAACTGTAAAGTATATGCTTTGTCTCCAATTCCAGATGTTGCTATTTCCTTCAGTTTGTAAGATATTAACTTATTTGCAGAATTTATTAGAAACACCTGTTTATGTGCTACAACACAATGTTAATAATGAGTAAAAAGTAAAGAGGTATTTACTTCATTGTACTCAATATCTGGCTGTGCTCCAAACTTTATAAACTTAATCCATTGGAACATTAGAAATACCACAGACACAGGGCTGATCAAACAGCCTTCCATTCACTTAATAATGGATTTTTATAGTCTTGTTCATCTGGCTGTGCAGCGTTTTTGATGGTGTTTCATTGATACATGATTTCACTGATTGACCAACAGTGTGTTTCCTTACTGGATTTGGTGTTTTTTCTGGGCAGCAACTTGTTTGTTAACATTTTTTAATAATAGATATAATGCTAGCCAAAGAGAAGTGTGCATCACTGATCTACTACAGTGTGCTTATTTCTCTATACTGTGGGGTAGCTATGCCATATGATGATCTACAGGAGGTGTTTGGAGGACAGTCTCTTTACAGTCCTAATGGAGTCATATGAATATCTTGAATTTGTATGTTTGTGTTACCTTTCCAACCCTTCACCACACCACTGACTTTTGCTTTTTGTATAGTAAAAGCTCCAATTCCTTTTCAAAGAATTTATGGGAAACTGAATGCAAATATCAGGCTTCATGTCTTGAGGACAAATGCTATATAGTCCTTTTGGTGTGTGTTCTTTGGGTTCCATGCATTGACAGAAGTTATATTGCAGCACAAATGGAAGAAATCCCTAACCCCATTTCTCTTGACCAGTACCACTGCAGGCTCAAGAAACATTGCATCCTCAACCAGTGGAGGATGGCAAACAGTTATTTTCCCTTTATAAAAAAAAAAAAAACAAAACACACAAACAAAAATTAAATAGTGCTGAAGGCACTCAGAAATGAGGCAGACACAAAACCAAACCTTTAAGAACCCACTGAATATGAACAATATTTGAGAATTTTTTAGACTTAAAACTTCTGGTGGTAGTTCAGTAAGTTTTTTACTTCCTTATGGGAAGGCATAGATAACACTAATATAGACTAACCTGAGAAGGCACAAGCAAACTTCAGTCTGAAATTATAAAGAATAATCCCCTAGTGATACAGAGATTCAACAGAAAATGGGTGAAATTGAAGACTGATGTTAGCATCTGTTATTACCTTCTGAGCTAAGTACTGAGCTTTTACAGAGCCTCTTTCTACTTGTATAAAACTGTTTTATTCTGGAATTGTTTATAAATTGTATCATGCATTCCCACCCTCCCCAGTCTTCTACAAATGTTAACACAAGTACTGTGAGGTCTAAAAAACTTACTAAAAATGGTTAAAGACTACATGATGTGAAAAGACCAATGATAGTCATGCATTCTTGTATTTGAAAGGTAGATGTAGAAAGCAAGCTGGGCAAATGGAAACATTTTTTCTAAATGGAAATATTGATGCATCCAACGAAGTTGGTGGAGGAAAATCAATAAGATTCTTGTCACCGGCTATGAAAAATGACAACTTACCTAATTTTGGAAGAATTGTATTATATCTTTACAAAAAACAAACAAGACAACCACATCAAACCAGAGGATTGTACTCACTGTATCATTAAACTATTGCAAAATCTTTTCAGATTGGAGTGTCATCCCCCAGGAGGGTGGGGAACAGTATTCAGACTTTCCAATTAATTTTGTGCATTTTGTACTGAGATCTCTGGAAAATCAGAGGAAAATGCTGCTATAATATTAGTATATAAAATGTGATTTCAGCTAAGTGTGTACATACAGTAGGACAGCATTAGGGAAGAATACAATAGGCTAATACTTTTAAGCTCCAAAAACATGTATGTTATGACCAACTAATGAGAGAGTTATAAAATGGGAAAGCATTTCTTATTTAAGCCCTTGATGAAGATATATTAATGAAAAGCCACTCTAAGGCTGGTTGTGAAGTATTCAAATTGAACAGTTTTGTAGAAACAAAAAAGTCTATGTAATAATTATTCCAAGTAAAAATGGAAAATAATAAGGGTATTTATGAATAGCAAATTAGAGAACCAGCTAAAGCAGTTAGGTTTTGCAGGGGTCATGGAGATTGTCCATGGGGATGCAGCAAGTGAATCACAGGGGAGACATTCTATGCAAACAAAGGGGAGGTAATTAAATTGTCATTGGCAAAGAATGCTGCGGTCACCAAAAATAAAAATGGATTCAAACAGAGCCTAGTCAAAATTCGTGGGAAAATGTGCTAATCAAGAGCTATTAAACAGTCATCTGGATATAGCATCTGTCTAAAAATATAAGTTCCAGATTCATTATTTCTCAGCAGTATCGGTAGAAACAGGGGAAACCGATAGACATAGTTACAGATTGCTAGACCTGAAGGGTGTTCACACAGAATTCTAATGCTGATGATCTGTGCTGAAGAAAGCACACATATTTCTCCATAATACAGTGTCTTCTCTCATTACAGAACTGTTTGTGTAGCAGTGTGCATGGTTAAAGGGTGTTGAGGTCAAGCCTGTCTCCTGTAGGCTTTGAAGATACTCCTAGAAAACAGTGCCACTTAAATGCTTCTGTCTTCACTTGGCATCTGGGAGCAAGATGCTTATTATTTTTTTCCTACTGTCATCTCCATACATGCTCATTTGGTAAATTGATTCCTTTGTGGAAAAATGAGCAGAAATGAATGCTGTTGAAATGAGATTGGACTGAAAGTGGAACAGACCAGAGGTGTACCCCTATTTGCAGCCAAATTTAAATATAAGGTTTAGGTTCATGAAGCTCCGTTTGTGAAACCACTTTGCAGATCTGTATTTCTCAAAACCACTAACTGTGATATGTATACATAATGGATTGTGATAAGTACCTTTCAACAATACAGAAAATATTTTATGACTAAATGTTTGTTTTAACATGCAATGTGAATTTCAGAGTGAATGTTTATCTCTGGTAGTAGAACCTTTATATTTTACTAAAGCATTTTGACCTGTGAATAAGACAGAGAAAATCTAAGGTAAGGAGCAGGTGAGTCCTTCTTTCACCCACAGAAGAACTTAATGTGGTGCTTAATTAATTCATCCTCACTTTCTCTCCTTGAAGTGCTTGTGCTAGTTAGTAAGTTACAATGTCATAAAAAAAGTCTACAGAAGCCACTGTGGGAGCCCAAATAAAGAGGACAATTACATGAAAACATATCTCCTTAGTTCTCCAGGTGGTAGAAGAATTTATGTGGTAGAGGATACATTTATCAATAAAAGGTTTGTCTCTTTATGTTAGGAGTTGTAATAACTTCAGGGGATATACAAATCAGTTTAAAGATAAACCTTGCTTATTAAATTTTGTTCAATATTTTAAAGGCAGGAGTTTCACAAGTATGCAATGTATGCATAACAGGCAGGCAAGGGTTTGCTGATTTATATGCATTTGAAAAGACTTTAACAGGCAAACAGGTCTGCACCAGCTACTATTGACATTCTGTATAATTTAACATGCTGTAAGTCTCTAAGAGAAGCAAGGGTGCTTAAAATAAACAGAGATACTTCATAAATCTGTTCACATTTGGGGACTTTGCTGCCTTTTGAGGCAGCTAAAAAGCTTTGGCATCTCTTACAGAGCTTTTCATAATATCTTTCATCAGTGCTGCATGTCTCGATATAAACCTGGGATGTTCCCCTTTTCCTAAGGAAAAGCCATTATGGTTTTTAGGCACAAAAATGCATACGCCATTTGCCTATTAATATTAGCCATATTATTCTCTGCATGGAAATATCACTCTGTTGCTACAGACTTTTTATTGTTGATACATGTTTCTTGCTGTGTAAGTGTAAATTCCCATTTGGGGCCAGGGAGGGCGAGTTGAACTTCAATTATCTCACCATTTTCACTCTGCTACAGCATGTGAACGTTTGTTATTTCAGCATTATGTAAGATAATGAAGTAGGAAGGTTATGCTTGATGTTTGAGCTAGTTTCCAAAAACTGTGATAAAAGGAATTCATCAGACTTGATCAACAAATACCACAGTTTAGATTTGGTTTTAAAAAAGGATTAATATAAAAAAGAAAACAACACAAATAAAACCAAACCAATTTCCTTCTTTTAATGTTAGGCATAAAAAATTAATTGGTTCTCCCTTGTGGATTTCCCTTGTAACTCTTAACAATATTTTAAAAGTGTTCTTCAGCTATAGCCTTCATCACACAGCCAGAACGGGTGTTGACAGCTGGATAGCTTTGCACTGGTATCACAGAAGGTATGTTACTAAGTAATAGGCTATAAATAAAAGAATTTCTATTCATCTTGCAAACTTCAGGCACCAGCAAAGACTTCTATACCATGTATGGCAGAAACTGCACTTACTTATTGTAGACATTGTTCTATAGAAAGTGAATATGCAAGGGGTAGCTGTATGGATGTTTAGAAAGAGTACTTTCCAGAAACAAGCTGTAACATCCAATAACTTTGAATAGGTATAAACAGATTTTTATCTGGACCAGAAAAGTGGAAATTTAATGAATAGAAATTAAAAATAAGGCAGATTTGAAAGGTTATTAGCTACATGAGTAAGGACAAAAGTGATATTTAAGTATAAAAATGACACTTTCCTATTTTTCTAATACTTCTGACAGTGAAATGTATTTTTCACAGGATTTTTTTTCCCCATATAGATTTGAATTTAATCTGTATTCAATTTTCCAGCAATATAAAGATTGTGGCAAAAGTGCAAAATTGTTATAACACAATTTCTTCTCTGACAGGTACTCCGTGATCATTAATTGCATACCTTTGAAACGAGTTCCAGCCTGGCAGGCACATTTGCAGAGTTAACTGCACAAATGGGGGAGGTAAATTGTTTTTTGTTGCCTTTTTTTTTTTTTCGTTGCAGTAGTGCCAGCACTGGCTCAGAGAAAAACAATTAGTGTGAATAGGAACAGGAAATGAGAAGTTTTGTTGCTATAGAAACATTACCTTTTCTTGTCGCTCCTTTTTCTGTAACTATCACAAGAGCACACTCTTGATTTTAAAGAAGAGAAGTTCCCATCTGAGTACATCAACATATCCTTGCATTACCACTCATTTGTGCAGAAAGTTCCTGGTTACAAAAATGATAAACTTTAACCCCCTTTTATTCCAATCAGAAATTTTGTATTCATGTTAAATAACTTTTTCATATAATTTTTTCATATAATATAGTAAGAATTAGGTTACTTCATTACAAACATCAGTAGGTTCAGGATCTAGAAGTCTTGAATCAGTTCACAAGACCTTTAAAATTCTGTTCAGAACTAAAATATCAGTGGCATTTATATTCTTGTCCAGGACACTTTTTAAAAAAGCAGCAACATATTCATAAGTGTTATTAGTGTACAGTGGATTCAAAGATACCGTCATTTTTATCTACCTTGAACTAGGGCATCTATTACACTGAAATAAGACTGGAGAGAACATTTTACCTTTTATGGTAGCTATTGCTTGTATATGTGGTCACTTTTCCTCATGAAAAAGCTGCAGAAATAAGAGGATTTTTTTAATTTTTGTGTGAGACAAAAAATGTGATAGAACCATTAATATATATTTTTTTTTCTCCTGAAAGAGGAGAGGGGGGAAAAAAAAAAGCAGTCAGCATCTGGATTCAACTAATAAAATCAAGTGACTATATACTTATCACATACAAACTGGTATCATACCGTGTTCTAAGCTAACCTGTTTGTTAAGATCTTTACCAGAAAGTAAGAGTGAATATGGGTTTTTTTGGCCTTTTTGTGTGTGCAAAAAGTGTGTCATGACTTCTCAGCTCTTAGTTCTTTCCCTATGCCCTTTTTTCAGATGCTGGTTGCTAAAGGGCACAAGAGCATTAATTAACTAACTCTCACCCACAAGATCTTCATGTTGCTGTTTGTCTTTTGACTTTTGAGAGCCATTCTGTAAGATTGTTATCAGAAGGGCCTCATTTTTTCTGCTAGAAAATACCAGTCCAAAACAGATGTTTCCCAGGGGAATGTTCACAACAGCAAAGGTTTGTTTATTAAATAAAGATAACAATAACCCATGGGACTGTTCTTCCATGGGGAATCGTACTATTAAGTGGGGGAGTAATTGCTTGTGTGACTCTATTGGCAGTGCCACCATGGTGCTGCCTATTGGAAAATTGTGAGGACTACCTTTCAGAGTGTGAAGCTGTTTACTCTCAGGCTTGAAAGCATAGTTTTCTCAGAGATTCAAAAGAGTTTCTGTGTTGCACCCTCCACAGAAACTGTGAGCAATGAAGCATTGGGAGAGCTGCAATAGGCAAGGGAGTGCTAGCTAGTAGAGATCAAACGGAAATTCATCCCCCCAATTTTCCTGATTCTTGATTTTCTCATTCTGTCTTCTTAATTTTAAAAGTGAGTTCTCTGTTCTCCTGCAAGTTTGGTAAATCTACCAAACATGCTGGTGAAAGTATCCTTTTGCTCTGCCTGCCAGGGCTGCAGGGCCACTGTGGGAAGGACAACGAGCTGTCAGACATGGTTGACCCCAGCACAGGCCATGCCCTTACCCTCTCTCCCATGGCTTCCAGGTACAGTGGGCAGAGCCAGGAGCTGGCAATGGGACTGCTGACGGCCACAGCTCTCTGTCAGGGAGGGCCAGGCCAGTGGTCCTGCTTGGGGGCTCCAGGCCTGGTGATGCTGGGCACCGTTATGGCCTGGGTAAGCAGGGAAAAACAGACAAATAATCTTGGTATAGTTGAAAGGGCAAAAGAGCCAAATGGTAAATAAAGCCTTTTGGCTTATGGTAGTACTCCATGAAGTCACCACTAGCTAGAAGTTCTGGCACTAGTCATACCTCTGCTGCTGTTTAAGCTACCGTGCAGACATTTGTCTTCTCTGAAACAGAGTCCTGTTAATTCATAATGCTAACCAGACATTTATCAGCTGGCTAGACAATGTGACCTAATCAAACTTTCAGGCTAGCACGGAAAAGTCAGAGTGAAATTTAATTATTCTAAACATTGCACATGGTATGGGTGTTCTTCCTGAAATAATGAAAGTTATTTTTCTTCAGGAAATGAAAAGACACTGAACTTCTTCGGATTTCAGCAGCAATGGATTGAAATAGTGAACACGGTGCTTAGGATGAACAGAGAGTTATAAGACCTCTTTCTATCTACTGCCTGAACAAAGAAGCAACTATAAATCTTTCCAATATCAAAAAGGAGAGAAAGGCAAGGAAAGTATCCAGAATACAAAAGAGACATTACAGTCTCTTTTAGTAATAATTTGTAAGTATGTTGTCTTCGCTGTACAGCTGTGAATATTTATGTACACATAAACCTTGAAATAAGTTTGAATGCTTTTTTTTTTTTTCAACCTTTTACTTCTGGTGAACACTTTAACTCTTCTCAGATAACTGAAGTTCACTGATCACTGAGTTCTCAGATCACTGAGTTCACTGAAAGAGTTTTTACTATGACCTACTTATTGTTTTCAGTAAGCTTATGAAGATTTGAAAGCTAGAAATTTCAATGATGTAATTAGCAAGCAAAAGTTATACAAGGCAAGCTTCTCATGCATGAAAACATAAAAGTAAGAAGATGTAAAATAAGTAAAATTGCATTAAAAATGGTGGGTTGGGTTTTTTTCTAAAACAAACCTCCAAAAAGCTATAAAGATTTTAATTTTTTTTTTCTTGGCCCTACATTTTAAAAATGAACAGGTCTTAGTTAAATTAGTTAAATTCTTCAGAGAAATATTACTTTTCAACTTTTCAGGATCATAAATTTCTTTGTATTCATCACAATTGTAGCAATAACTAAGCATGTGTTAAATTGAAGAACAAGTCCAGGTTTTCCTTTTGTTCAAGAAAAATGTGTTGATGAATTATGTTAGGAGGATAAACAGTGATTACAATATAATCAAGATGATCTCAGTGATTGAGACTCATGATTTCTATTATGATGCTCACTACTGTATCCCACACCAAAAGCATACAGTTGCTTTATATTAGGCAGATAATGTTTACATATGGGATATTCTTCTTTTCTGGCATTTTACATAAATAAGGAGGAAGATGTATAGGAAGGTGCAGACTGCCACTCTAGATTCAAAATAAAGCATTGTTCACATAAAAATATTTTGTCTATGACTGTGAAATAAACCCATAAAAATCATACAGCATTTTCAAGAGGAATTGCCCTCAAGCCCATGTGTGAGACTGAGATAACTCCGTTTTTTCTAGCTCCTGAAGGTACAAATTAGCTTTGCTTTCTGCTTACCCTTTTACCCAATATTTTATACTGCTAATGGTCATGTGAAAATGGCTTATGTTTGTGAGTGGAATTATGAAAGAGATGATATTCAGAATGAAGCTATACTCTATATGGCAGTTTAAGTAACAAAACCTACTATGTTGAAGAGTTAGGTATCTCATGGGAATGCACATTGCCACTGCCTCAGAGTACTGCTAGAGCCAAGCATTTTGTAACATACTTCATTTTGAACAGGCTTTCTCTCTGCTTTTGACAAAGTCTGAAATCTTTTGCACTGTGGTTGCCTGCAACTTTAGAACTGCTTCAGTCATACTCCCTTGCCTCAGTTTTGTTATCTAATTTCAGTGTGCAATATGAGACCAAGCCGAGAGGGAAGATTAATGTCTGTCAACTTCATAATCTTATCCAGTTATTTAGAAGACATCTTTATTCTCTTGGACAGAAGTAAGTGGCATACTAGCAATTTATGTCACCGGTTCAGGACAGGCTGTAAAAAGTTTGTGCTGGTTTATTTGTAGCTTTTACTGTGAAAGCTGTGCAGTGCCAGATAAAGTGATTGTTGGACTGCCTAGTCCTGCAGCTCATGACTGCCAGAACTGCTGATGTTACTGCATGGCAGTATGGGGTAAAGCCTTAATTGGTGGGGTTCTCCCTTGCTTAAGGGCAAGAAGTATTTCAATGGCTCTGATGAGTTTTGCTTGATATTGTATGTCTTTTGTAGAGCCCTAAGGAGTGGTTTTCATTAACATATTTCATGCCTTGCCATGAAAACAAGTATTACGTGCTCCTTTCGAAAGCAATTCTCAGTTCTTTGCCTACCAACCTGTTCCAAGAAAGGTCCCCTGTGATATTTCTTGCTCTCTCAGCATGAGCACAGCTATAGACCCATACATGCCAGCATGTGAGTCACACACCCTGGTGTGGGCATGAGATGGTTCCCTGTCCCTACCTTTCTGCACATGAATGGCTGCCTTGTCTTTTCTCACTGCTAAAGATACATGCCAATGATGACTTTTGTGTACCAGAAGTGTCTGGCTGGGTAAAAGAGTGAGGAGAAGCTCAGTGCACAGTTGGCTTGGTGCAACAATAGCTTTAACCACTTGCATGTGGTCCAGTAAACTAGTTTCACCTAATTGTGTGTCCAAAGTGAGAAACTTTTGCTCTTTCCTCAAGCAATGTGAGGCAAGACCCTCTTTTTCCACTTACCAACATTTTGCAGAATTGTTAATAGGTAAAATTTTCTAATTGGACTCCTTTATAATGCCAAAACTTGATGAAGGACATTTAGTATATTTTTAATCCCAGGATGACATTAAGATAGTAAGCAAGGTATTTATCTATGCTGCTAGTGGCTATAAAAGAAGTCAGAAACAAGTTTCTTGTGTAGTCTGGCATAAGAAGAGTATCTCTGTGTTTTGTGAGTAGGTTGGAGGTTTGAATTGCTAAAAACATCAACAGAGTGTAAGCAGACAGTCAGGCATTTTGTGAAATATTTTTGTTAAAAAACAGAGCGTGAAATTAGAATAATAGAGAATTTATGAGCTTTTGAGGGGGAGGAAGGAAGAAGAAAGTGAAATCAAACAATTGGTGTGGTAATTATGCAATGTAGGAAAGGAAATGTGGAAGTGACAGAAGAATCAAATGCAGCTACATAAAATTTGGAACATATGTTTTACATGCTGTATGTGACTGTTTTGAATATAATAGCAAATTACAGAAGACATTTACCCTCAGCATAGACAACTTTGAAGACAAGGAAGATTTTGGCTCAGAAAAAAAAATGTATCATGTAACTATGTGTTATTGGAGTGCTTTATAATAGATTGAGTAGTTGCAATATATGATTGCATCTGTGCATATTTGAGAGTCTGACCATTTTTGAAAGTGTCAAAAACTGAAAATGGTGACTTAGATGCCTTTAGGTTTAAGTAAGACACAACATCAAGATATCAGGAGATTGAGTAGTATTTTGGTAGGAAGCAGCCTAAATGTTAGAATAGGTCTAGTCTTGAGCTTTTCAAGGATTTGGAGGGTAAGATGGCATTCTTGGAGGTTTCATTGTTTTCTCCTGGGCATTGAGGTGGTGTTTGGGGTACACTATGATTCAGACCTACACTGCAGACTGTACTCTGGGATAGGGTAGCTCCCCAAGGGCTAATTCTGGCAAATGCTGCATAATGACTTGAGAAATTTTAGCTAGTGTCTCCTTGCTTTTCCACAGCAATAGAAGACAGCATAAAAATAGTTCTAAAATTTGGTACTAATAGCATAGTGTGACTTTCAAAAGACAGCAAAGCCAGGCATCTAAAGAGATGTGTTTATGTGATAATTTTTTGCTAGTTTTTTTTAAGTGCATGGAAAATAGGAATCATTGATTTCTATATCTGCAATGAACTGTATGCTCTCTATATACACACACTGAATACCATGTACTCTATTACTACATTGACACCAAATGTAGAAGAGGAAGGTGTGATAAGCATACAGAACACCTAATCTGGGATCTATTCCCTTCTCTAACATTCTCTCATTTCAACATGAGATGTTAAAGACATAAACCTATCACACATATGATTAATAGCACACTATTTGCCTACCATACAGAGATTATTCAAAACACATAAAACAAAGAACCGTATATCTTAACCAATATTAGAAAAATCACCCTCTGGTACTAAACACTTTGAGAGGCATTAAAAAAAAACCAAACAACCCATATTAGAACTTTGCTCAGTCATCAAAACTGGATGCTTTTATGACAGTGATATCATTGATGTAATGGGAAAAGGTAGGTAGGCTTATATTACAACGTGCTTGTGAATAAAGAGGTTTCTGGCTTCATGATTCCTGTCTCTTTAGGCTGTTTGTCTAATTCTCTAACTTTTTAAAGAAAACCCTTTCAGTGTAGTTTTCTCTTACTCCATGATTTACAGAGCAACATCTCAGAGTAAGAACATCAGGAATTCCAGAGCCTCAGGATCTATGGTTTTAGGAGAGCTTGCAAGTCAAGGCTGGATATTCAGGTTCACTTCATGAAAAATGTGTTTTGTCCTAGGGCAAATGGTTGAAAGCTCCAGTGGTCCTCTGACCTATTTCCTGAATTGAATAACACCAAAGTCTTAAATAACAAAATTCTGTGGGAAACAACGTCCTTTCTTCTACATGAGTTTTACAAAGCAATTCATGCTAATGCAGAAAAGACCCCAATAAGTGCAGTATTCAACATGACTGAACATTTAGTTGGTACTTCATGTATTGTATTCCTTTAAGTATTCCTTTAATTTATATATGGTCAAGTTTTGTTTTGTTTTGTTTTTTTTTATCCCTAGACTTTCTCATTTCATTTGTAAACTATAAGCAGAAAGAGATGCATAATTCATGTGTGTTATAGGAGTAGATAGGATGCATCAGGAGATTTTTGATCAGATGTTTACATGCTCAGTATTGTATGGCTAAAAGTATGTCCAGTTATGCCAAACCCAAAAATCAGACTCCTCCACAGGTAGACATGGTGTTTCTTAGACTGGCCAGTTAAAATATCATGGAAGCAAATAAAGTGTCTGCCTCTGGCCCCCATGCTTACAAAAGATTCTCTTGGTTTTGACTCTATTTCAGCTATCTCTCTTTTGAGACCAATGGCAAGTCCTTTGAAAACTTTCATACTTCAGAAGTGTTACTGTAATGATTTTCTTACAAATGTTTGAGTTCTTATGCCCACCTATGTTGGGACTCCTTGTGATTGATGCTAAATGCCAATAAAACTGCTGTACCTTTCCCCAGAAACTCTTCTCAGATGTTCCAAAATACCCCTGGAAGGAGAGGTGCAACCAAATGTGCATTAATATTTCTGCTTCTGGCCTGCTGATGTTCAGATTACTCTTCTTTGACTTCTCCTTCAAAAAGCTTATTAAAAGTGTTGTTGTTTATCATTAGGTTTGTAATGTGACAGATGGGATTAATGCTTGGCACGTGGTACTTAAAAGCATTTACACATTTTATGGACACATGCATCCCTTTTTAAAGTCTTTTAATAGCTGATACTTTTTATGACAAAGAAAAATAGGAAAACCTTGTATATTGGCTTGTTTGTTGTGACTGGTCAAAACCAGCAAAGGGAATCATGTATGAAAGTAGGGGATTTTCCTCATAAAGCAAGCAAATAAGCAAAACTGCTTTCTTTTTGAAAGCTTTTCTTCCACAAATGTTTTTAAAGGAAAGTCATGCTTTTTCTACTATATTCAGGGTACTAGTACCATTTCAATGTGTCAAAAAAAAAAGCAAATAAACAGAGGATTACTGGTTCCTAAAGGGAGATTTCTTTACCCTTCCAGCTATTTCAAAATTAGCAACATCTTTCCTGCTCATATGCAAGATCTCTGGGTAGCACTTGCAGCTGCCTTGGTGATGGCCCTTCCCAGCCTGTAACACTACTTCACTTACACTATCCTATGGAAAACAACATCTGGCCTTGGTTCCCAACCTAGAGGGATTGATTTTCATAATCCTCCCAAATAGAAGCTGCTACAGTGAATAAACAGGTTTCTCTAAGTGACTATTTCCTTTCTTCTCCCTGTTTTTGGCTGGGTTTATGGTTTGGGGTTTTTTTTTTGTTTGTGGTTCTTTTTGTTTTGGGGTGGGTTGGGGTTTTTTTGGATTTGTGTTTATTTTAGCAGGATTGGAATCTTACAGTATGGCAAGTTGTTTTTTTTACATCATTTGAGATGGTGTTTATTGAGGTAGTCTGCAGTTAAATATCACATCTCAAGCATTGTTTCAAAATTTCAGTGATTGTGCATTGATGGGTCTGACCTGTGGCTCATGCTGTCACCAGTGGTCCCATTCTGCAGTATCCACATGCCTGCAGTGGCCTTCACCTCCAGGCTGGGTCCAGAGCTGGGTTCCAGGCCCTCAGACATGGAGTGGTGTCCTGGTTTTACCTGGGATAGAGTGAGGTTGTTGTTCTAGGAGCACATATGGTGTTGTGTTTTCAGATTTAGTATGACAATAATGCTGATAACACACTGATATTTTGGCTATTGCTGAGTAATGTTTACACCAATCCAGGACACTTCAGGTCCTCCCACTGCCCTGCCAGGGAGGAGCCTGGGGGTGTGCAGGAAGCTGAGAGGACACAGCCAGGACAGTTGAACCCAACTGGCCAAAGGGGTGTTCCATACCATATGGCATCATGCTCAGCATATAATTGGGGGGAAGCTGGTCAGGTATTTAGACCACATCTCAGGAACTTGCTGGGTGTTGGTGGTTTGTGACTGGTGAGCAACTGGGCCATACACCACTTGTTTTATATATTCTTTTATGATTATTATTACTGCTCTCTTACATATCCATCATATTAAACTGTCTTTATGTCAAGTCAAGGGTTTTACTTTGTTATTTTCCACCTCATCCCACTGTGGGCAGGGAGTGAGTGAACAGCTATGTGGTTCTTTTAGCTTCCTGCCTAGCTCTGCCCTGTGGTGACTACATAGCCCTGGCCACTGCCCCTAGTACTGGAGGATACTGTCAGGCCTTGCTGTGTCTGGACAAGTACCTCGTGGAAGTGCCTTTCCTGCTAAAGGCTGACAACCTGCCATCATTATCTGTGCACCAAATAGAGACATAATTTTAGTGAAAACCTATAAACAGCAATTTCAGTAGCTGTGTGTGGGCATGGAGGCATGAGTAGAGGCCATTTCTGTTGTGCAAACAGATTTTATTAGCTCTGTTATGTGTTTGAGAATGCACAGTAGGATCCTGGATACACTCAGCGTTCACAATTTGCTGGCCCCATTCTAAATTCTTCATGTTGGTGTCAGCAGTTTTTAGTGGCCTCATCCTGCAGCAGTGGAGCAATGCCAGAGCTAAACAATTCTGGTACATTAAAATTAGAGTGGTGTAGTAGTGTGATAAGTAAAAAAGAAAAAATAAATTGATACTACATTATGCTTTGCATTTTGTTCAAAAAGCTCTTTAGTCAGGTTATGTCCAGAATCTGCTAAGAAAGTGTGTTTTGGGGTCTCCCATTGAAGACTTCTTTTAAGTTGTGAATCTGTATGTTGTATATAGAGGAATTACAGAAGAGATAATGAAGTTTGATTATCCTTCAGGAGTCAAGCTGGGTATCCTGCAGGCATCAGAGTCAAGGACTGGCCAATGAGGCAATGAATTTGTCTACCAGTGCTCCACACTGTGAAAGTCTTTGGTGCCTGGGGACCTTGCAGTGAAAAATGGAGTGCTTGATGACCTAAAACATTGCTTTCCATTGCCTTCTGATTTGAGAGCCTAAAGTTATACTCAGAAGTCTACTGCAAAATTTCACCTGATTTTTTTTCCCAACTATTTTCACCAAATGTCTTAGAAGCTCTCAATGTCCATAGCTCATAGTTAGGAAACTTTGTTGTATTTTGCCAGTGGTAAAAGATGGGTGTGTATTTATGGGGAGATACTGAGGTTAAATAGTCCCCAAGAAAAGCTGTTGTAATACAAAAAGGTAAGGGGGCACTAATGCTTCAATTAAGTTTATTTCTCTAGTGTCTTTCATGGTTCTGTTTTAAAGTTGTCAGTGATTTAATAGCAATGGGAGAAAAAAAACAGGATATCAATCTATAAAATGAAGGGACCTCTCTAAAGTGGAGAATAGAGAAGTTCCAGATTCCTTAGAGCTCACTGTGGACTTCATTGAACCTGATTTTACTTGAAAGTTAAACACTATGGAACTGATGGTAATACAAAAGTCAATATAACAGGTAAATAATTTAGATGTTTCCAACTACAGATAAATTTGGATTGGTTTGTTTCAGAACACAGTTTTCTTTTAAACAATGTAAAGGATAAGACAATGCAATTTATTTTGTTTTTAAATCCAAATGTAAAAATTAATCTTAAAAATAGTAATCATATTCTTAGGAAATCATACTGTATTAAACTATTTGGGTTTATCATTTCTAATACACCTTAAATATTGCATTTACTTTACAATAAAATCTTTCTTTATTTTCAAATGGAACATTGTTTTAAGACAGATTGTCCAATTCACTCATCACAGTGAAAGGAAAATTAAGTCTTGGCTCTGGCTGCAAAGCTGGGAGCTGTAGGAGTTAACTCTGTTGATGATAATGAGACTGAGCAGGCAGCAGATGCTCACGTGCCTTTACAATCCAAATCTACCAAAAAATTCCTCTCACAGAAAATTTGAGGAATGTCTGGCACCCTGGAGATGGTGACAGACTCAGTATTAGCCATATGCCACCTGCTCAAGCCATTGTTGAACAAAGCACAGGATTTTACAGCGTTAGGCGAAGTTGCTTCCTCACAACGAGACTTTTTCTTCCCCCATTCCAAATTTTATCATGTTTTCTGACAACTTTTTAACCCACAACTCATGCTAAGCTGTAAAAATAAGGAATTTGTTACTAAAATATTTAATATGTTAATTTAAGAATATTTCATCAAATATGCTGTTTATGACCATCGGTGTATAAGAACATAGTGTTTGTTATGCTGTGTCATTTTTCCTCTAATAGCTAAAGTACTGTACACCTACTGTTTCACATCATTTGCATTTGAAATTTTAACATCTGTTTCCTAAAAGGTTTTGCAAGGGACTGTTGCTGTTTTCATATATTAGCATGTTTGATGTGATTCTGAGCCACAAATCTACTCTGTAATATATGCAAGGTTCTTCATCTACAAAACCTGTAAAAGAACTTTGCTGTAAAGAGGAACACTTCTGAGAGCTGCAGAATGTACATTCATATCTGTGAGGCTTTGCATGGTTTAAAAAAAAAGGCTTATTTTTTCATCTCAGTAGGTAGAGGAAAGGAGGGATAAGTAGGTACAGGAGAAAGAAAAATCATGATGTTTTCTGAAAAGAGGTGTCTTCAGTTATGACCTTGGAAGCTCACATCTCAGCAACTAAGAAATTGTAAATTTGGCAAAAAATACTCTTGAAAAATTAGTACATATTCCTATGCATATATGTGAGTGTTTCTTATGAAAATGTGACAGGAAAAGATATTAGATGAAGGATCATGCAGAATTTTAGGAGCTGGAAGAGACCTCAAAGATCATCCAGCCCAATCCCCCTGCCCAAGCAGGATCATCTAGAGTAGATCACACAAGAACATGCCCAGATTGGTCTGGAATGTCTTCAGAGAAGGAGACTCCACAACCTCTCTAGGCAGCCTGTCCCAGTGATCTGTCAAATAAATACCTTTTATGTAAAGGACCAAAAAAAATATTTTCAGATAAGATTGTTACTCCTGGTGACATGACCTAAGAAACCCTTTTGGTTTCTATTGGACAAGCATGGGCATCTTCAAACATGCCCTCTAGTCACCATTTAGGGGAATATTTAGACAGATCCAAGAATGATATGGAGAATGAAAATTATAGAACTTAGCAGGTTACAATAAAGAAGCTTCAAATGATCCAAGACCCCAGGTTAGATCCAGAGGTGGAGATTTGCATCTGAGAACTACACAGCCTGTTGAAAACAAAGGAGAAAATGTCATCACTCAGAATCTCCAGGGATGTCTGGGACAGTGAAAAGTTTGCTTTGCTTCCAAATGGCTGAAAGTTCCTAATAGCCTAACATGTTGAATATTCCTGTCACTCAGAAGCTCAGTTGGGCCTGGTTTGAATCACAGAATCATAGAGGTTGGAAGGGACCTTCAGAGATAGAGTCCAACCCCCTGCCAAAACAGGTCCTCCTAAATATGGGAAGGCAGGTTAGGGTTAGGGTTTACTGCCAATTAGAATTAGTGGAGAATTTGAAAGGGTTTTTGAAGGACTAAACTAGGTACAGTTGTTCATTTTAAATTTAAAGCTTCAGCCAAGTCTGAGTTACCTTAACTAAAAGAAAGAGTTTTTATATGCAGCCACTGTAATTCTTTCATCAAAGAATCAGGAAACTCAGATGTAGCATTTGGTAAATGCAGACACTTCTCTTTTGTTCATTTCCCTTAATTAAATTGTTATATTAATCTTCCTTTCTGTAGCTGAGATGATGAAGTTTGTTGGAATATATTTTGCAGAATTTCTTTTGCCCTGGAGTAACACATTCAGTTCAAGCTTAGAATCATTTCAGGAAGAAAAGACTGAGGCTTATATATTTTAGAATTTTAGTTCCAGCATGAAAAAGGAACTTGTTTGTTTTATAGATAAGTTCCAGTCACAGGATTTTAGTGGTGAGTAGACAGAAAATCATAAAGAATGAAAATTGGAATAAAAACCTACTTATCTCTGGATTCATTCTCCTTTTTACTACTCTGTCAACTTACTATAAAAAAAATATAAGAAGCTCCAGCCTTTTTTATTATTATTTTTTACTTTGTATGTGGCTATTTTGTGAATAAAAATGGTTGTAATTCTTGTATTAGAGTAGTTTATTTTGAAAAATGCAGAAGTAAAAAAAAAACCCCACTATTCTCAGTCCTGACTCTATTCTGAAACATATATTCATGACCATTACAAACTCCAGCTCCAGTTGCAGAGCTCAGCAAAATGCTACGAGGGGCTGGCTCAGTGCAAATATACCATAGAGCTTACACCCAGGAAACACAATGTTGTCAGGGTATTATGCAACATGCTCAGGCTGGCAATTAGAAGGTACTATGGTAATATTCCTAACCTTTCAGTACAAGCAGATACAATGCAGCCTTTCAACAGAGTAGTAAACGGGCAAACTCTATTTATTAGTTTTAAGATAAAGCTGATGTGTTTTTGAAAAGGTTTACATGGTGCGTTGCTGGAGATAATAAGGTACTGTTTATTAAGAGACAGAAAGCTCCTGCTAATCCTGTATTTCTAAATATGCTTGTATTTCTTTGTGCTCATTCTCTGATTATGCTAAGTAACAACTACAAAGAGTGCATTTTGCCTTTTGAGTACTGAGGTAGCTGCTGCTCCAGAAGCTTATCATACCCACTCAGAACACACAAAGTGATATACATAGCACAGACCTGCAAATCCTCTAAGTGTGTTATTTGGAAAGCACTGAGTGCTTCTGTCATTAAAAAAATCTTGAGAGACCCATTTTTAAGGTTTGCTCAGCTGCAAGACAGCCAGACAGGTGCTGACACCAGTTCTCTAGTTTTACTCTAACGGAGATGTTCTACTGTGCAAAGCATCATTATTGCTTCCATTATGTCTCTTCACATTATACCTCCTGTGCAGAATGACTGATTCAGGAAAATTGAACTGTTGCACGAACAGGAAAATTTTTCACTTGTTACCTTCACATCTGGCCATTCACTACAATACCTGCACAAAAGAATGTAGGGTGAAGATTACAACTGATGTTCAGGTTTCAGTACTGATCTGGGTTGGTATTTTATTCTAAATGCTCATTCCACTATACAGAAACTGACTTAATTCCTGCCTTGGGGACTGCAACAGGCCATTCCATTTGCTTCAGAGGGAAGAGAAATCCTTGGCTAGCAGGGTAGACCCCTAGATTATTTTCCTCCCATTTTCTTTATACTCTCTCACAGGATTCTCCCACACTGGGGGTGGTCTATTGCGTTCCCCATTTCCCAACTATGTCATCTAGACCCTTTTGTTTTTGTAACCACAAGCAATTCTTCCTTTCTGGAGCTCCACATGTGACTAAATAAGATAAATATAGTGAAGTGGGGAAAAATAGCAGAAGAATTTTTTTTTCTACCAAAGGTGTTTGTGATGTAGCATCTGTGAAAGAGACCTGCAAAATGTTTGTGTTTTTTAAACTAGATTTTAAAAATACAGACACCAAATGTGTATTTGCCCATGATGAATCTATTCAGTTTACTTCTGGAGAGTATGAACTGTATTAAAATATTAAATACTGATTATATTTATAATATAATAGAAGATTTCATATAATAAGTAAAGACATAGATGATGGCAATTAAAATGCTTCAACTTTTGGTTATGATTTCAGTAAGATGCAAATCAAGGAGAAATTATCTAATATACTATATCCTAATATACTTAATGTACTCTACTATACTTTCATACTAATATATTTTCATGCTGATTATTCACTCCTGTAGAAGCAATGAAATTAAAACCATACTTTTTTTCCCTTTCAGTTGAAAATACGACAGCATAAAACTATTGAAATCAATGGTGCTTTTTTCACTTTTTCTCCCATTTGTAATTATGACACAGATTCTTATTTTTAGGCAAAGGTATTCTGAGGACACATTTATCCCAGCTTTAAGAAGAGCTCTGAGAGATACAATAGAATTGTATTACCTTTGAAACATCTCTTTGGCTGGCTACTAATTCCCTTTTATATTTTCTCCATCTTTGCAAAGTTTCACAGAGAATACTCAGCTGAAAAATATTGCTTTGGATTGTGGAGAAAGTACAACTGATAGGAGCAGCCTTCGAAAGTCCCCATTTTTCAGGTCAGCATTATTTTTCCATACTTGAGTTTTGAATTGTAGAATCAGGAACTGAAAGGTGCCAGGAAAAATATAATATTCATAGCATATGTTTTGGGTTTTTTTAAACCAGGCAACATTTTAACTGACCTTTGGATGCTCTGCTATCTTACAGAGCTATCTATGTCTTTGTGTTGTAAATGGATTCAGTTATATAAATCATAGTTATTTATTGTATTTATTTTATTTATTTATTTTGAAGAAGGCTAATTATTTAAAGCCATAATCTGTATAACCTTAACATTTTGATAGTTTAAGGTTTAAGAATGGGCAGTTGAGTCTAGGTGTTCAATGTGTTTGTTGCAGCTGTCATAACACTTCCCATGAGTGACAGGTACATAGCACAAGTTCTCTGTCTTCATAGGAACTGAGAAAACAGCAAGGCAGAGAATGCTTGCTATTTGATTCCACAGGACATCATGCAGCAAGTAAAAAGTGTCAAATTTTAGTGTATTTTACAGAAACCTGTAGAATGTTACTCAAGAAGACAGCCTGTGTATGTTTCTACACAGGCAGGGGGTGGGGAAGATAACATGACTGAAATAACCTGATCTAGTTGGGGGTGTCCCTGCTTCTTACAGAGGGGTTGGACTAGATGACCTCTGGGAGTCCCTTCCAACTCTAATCATTCTATGATTCTAAATAAGAACTACATTTTGCAACACACCTAAGCTGATGTTGTGAAATTATACAAATAGTTTCTAATTTGATAGTAAAGGGGTAACACACCTGTCGAAAACTATAAAATAAAAAATACTCATGATTCTCATCCTACTATAGATAAGCTGATTTATCAACTTCACTCTCTATTTCTTTTAAATTGGAAATCTCATTTTTTCTTTTGTTGGAATCATGACTTCATAGATTAGAGTTATTAATATATGCCATTCTGTAGTTAGGATCGTGAGTCTGACTCTCCTTTCTGAATTGTAAATAGTCAATTCAGCTGCTTCAACTATTTTATAGACAGATGCAGCAGATCATCTACAGAACATCATGACCGGTCCTTTTCCCTGCAGCTCTGGGCTTCCACAAGGTTTGCAGTAAAAGCATGTTGAAAATGGATGGAAACATATTTTTAAAGATAACTAATTCTTACTGACCCCAAAATAACCTTTTCAATAAAAGGAATTGAAAAGTAATTGTCTTGCTGATAAAGAAGGAGGCTTAGTTAGCATATTGCACAGATTAATCCTTGCAACAACATTTTAATTCTTTTAGACAAAACCATGAGTTGATGAAAAAGATTTTTTTCTGTCACAATTGCCCTCATATGATTTCAAATTTTAAATTGCAGTACTGCTTTTTAAACCTACTTGTGCTGTTTATTTTAAACATAAAATGTAATTTTATTTCTCAATAACATTACCCCCAAAAGAACAACTATAGTGATAAGAGAAAGATTGGCAGAAAAAAATGTCAGTCTAACAGATTGCTTAAACTTAATTATTGAGAAAAAAAAAAGGGAGGGGGGTTGCAAGAAACACAAATGAAATTTAAGGAAACACATCTCCACATTTTGTAAAAAACATTGATTTGATTTGTATCTCAGATTTTACTGTAAGAATCATTGAAAGTAGGCAGATATTACTAGAAAAAAATATCTAAGAAATTTCTATTTACCTTCAGGCTGAGCTAGACATAGATGCTTTTGGTTCAAGGTTTAAAGATGGAAGTGGGAAGTTCTTGCCAGTGCATGAGTTCAAAGGCACAAAAAACTTTTTACAGCCCCACATAGCTGATGGCAACAAGCTTGTTTTTATAGGTTTGTATCATCATTACAGCACTGCTCAGCAAATAAATGAATGGTATTGGGCTACAAAAGTGTATTCCCAGTGGATAAACTGGGACAGTACCATGAGGCTAATGTCCTTGGCTTTAAATGACTTAGTAAGTAATATAGGTGGTAGGGGGACAGTTGGACCACGTGATCTTGAAGGTCTTTTCCAACCTCCATGATTCTATGATTAAATCTCAACAACAGAACTAAATTTCTTGTCAGAAAGGATGCTATGGTTTCTTTTACTATGGAGGTACATCTACAAAACAGTACTTCCAGTTAGATGTTATTATTTAGAAAACAAGAGTTACAGCCTTTGTGCATCCATCTAAATTCATACCTTGAAACATATTTTGCAAACAAATGTATTGTGTCTTGATTTTAAACTGCCTGAGTATTGCAAGGACCATGATGTCCTTTCTCCCTTGCCTTTTTATGTGCACATAAACATAAACACATATTTGAAGAATCTTCATTGCTTTTCAAAAGAAGCACTAAGAACCATAATTGAGCAGATAGACAAACAGCCTTTGCTGCCACAAGGGCATTTTTCTGGCTCATGGTCACTTGACAGATTGTCCTTTGAATTAAATGTTTATTTGTTCCTTGCTCTGGATGATACAGTTCTGCATAAAATACAGAAAGGGTAAAGAGAGTTCACCGGACTGAGACAAGCTGTAAGCAGCTACTGTGGAAAGCAGCATTACTAAAACAGATTTACATAAGCATTTTAAGAAAGTTTTTACAGCTAATGGTGAGATTCAGATCGCCAGGGGACATTTGAAACTGGGAAAACCGTTAAGGGATGCTCCTAACAGGGGATTCTTTCATTTAGTCTTTTCCTGCTCACCAGATCACATGCAAAATTGCATGAGATGAGTCCTAAAGCTCGTGTTTTCTTTTCTAACCTCTCCTTCTGTCCACTGTTCCCATATCAAATATGATCCATTATACTATAAAAGACAGGTGTAGATTCCATAAACATGACCAAATTTAGAACTTAGCTTCAAATTATAGAATCATAGAATCATAGAATGATTAGGGTTAGAAGTGACTCCCAGAGGTCATCCAGTCCAACCCCCCTGCAAGAAGCAGGGACACCCCCAACTAGATCAGGTTGCTCAGGGCCTCATCCAAACTGCCCTTGAACGTCTCCAGGGATCCAGGGGCATTCACCACCTCCCTGGGCAACCTGTTCCAGTGCTCCACCACTCTCACAGGAAAGAACTTTTTCCTAATATCCAATCTAAATCTCCCTCCCTCTATTTTGAAACCATCACCCCTTGTCCTGTCACAACAGGCCCTACTGAACAGCCTCTCCCCATCTTTCTTGTAGGCCCCCTTGAGGTACTGGAGGAACCCCTTTCCTCCTTGAGGGAATTCAAAAGGAAGTTGGGTGCCTGAGTTTGTACTGATAGCTGACTTCCTCCAGGTATCTAATAAATGCCACCATCAGCACCAAAAATCAAAAGATTAATTGGATTATAAAATGAAAAAATCACAAAGTTAGGAGTTGCCAGATTTTTTTAACATTTTCTATCCCCACACACATGCTTTATTTTTTTTATTGTGGAATGCCATAAGCTCATGTTTGATGTTGTCGTTGTACCATGTGTGTGCTGGTTTTACTGCTGAAGGTCTGCATCCCATCTGCTACAGCAGTAACTGGCCCTGTGATCTCCTTCCCAATTGTTCTGGCACAGGGGTACATTTTTGCTGAAGTTCATGAACAACAAGAGGAGCACAGAAAGTTTTAATCTCAGGAAATGCTGGTCAGAAAAGGTTTTCTGAAGGCAATCCCACCCACCACTGCTTGCTACCAACAGCAGAGTTCTTAAAGCTTTCCCAGGGAGCAGGGTAATCTTTCCTAAAGGAAAGTAGCAGGCAAATTACATCCAGGGATTGCAGCTCAGGCTCCTCCTAAATTTTGGAATATTATGAGGCAGAATCATAAACTGCAGTTGTTACAAATTGAGTATCAAATGTTAAGACGATGTGATTGTGGTGTCACAGGAGGCCTGGATTTAAATTTGTCAGGTATCAAATCAAGTCATAGCAGAAGTATGACCCAAAATATGAGGTAGTACTCCATCAACACTCATCCTTGTTTATATCTGTACCCTCATGAATATCTAAATGCCTTTGTTTTAGAGGGATTTAATAGCATAATTCTTAGTACATAGTGCATGTAACTTTTGTTTATTGGGCAAACAGGAAATGATATAACTATGCAGTAATGAATAGCTGTCTTCTTATGTATCATATAATACATTTCATAGGAATTTATAGTAAGCACACAGAAAAAACTTGGAATTTCAAAACTCAAGGTAGAAATAACACAGTAGCTTATTAACCTTACAGTCGATGAACTATTTATGAATTTAAAAGCAGAAAACAACCAGAGAGGAGTAGAATACTTCTTTAAATTAAATAACATTTTGTGTGGAGAAAAGTCTTACCCAATAAGGACAAGATCAGTGAAAGCAAGGAAGCCTGTTTTTCTGTTTATTGTTGTGGCCCCAATTCCCTACTGTTCCTCTCCTCATGTTCCCTATTTGTGTGTCTGGGCAAGCACATACTTTGTGTGGCTCACAGCTATGCAAATATTGACTTGCTAGTCAGTTTAAGCATGCAGAAATTAAATGTAAGAACACTTTAGAGCACATTTTTCTATTTGTCTGCTAAACTACAGTTTTTATATTTAACGAGCATGCATTCTGCTGTCCTGTTTGTTAACCTTGTAAAAGGGCAGGTTCTCTGAGTTACTGAGTTGTGCTGTCTCCTTTTTTTCCTTTTTTTTTCTTTTTTTCTTTTTCTGAAGGTCAAGAATGAAATGCACAGCCTTTTCAGATCACTTTGATTACAGCTTATCAGTGAGACCTGAGAATGTTGAGTGGCCTTAAAGAGATCTCTTCAGCTGGTATCTCCCCTTACTTACCTTGAGTTTGAAAGACCAGTTAGCAATTTTCTTCAGGACAGTCTAAGAAAGAACATCAAGAAATAATGCTCTATAACATGAGGTTGTAGCACACACTCTGATTTTCTTATAGGTTTTATTTGCTTTAATAATCCAGCCTATTTGTACTATTTTTCTTGCTGGTGGAGAGAGGTATCAAATGCCATCTTAAAAGAAGCATATTGTATGTAAACATGCTTCTGGCTAAGCAGGCTTTTATTTTTCCCTTTTCTGTGGTAAATTTTATACTTAACTGCTTTGTGCTTTTTTACAGCTTTATGATTTGATTGTGTAGCTTTCTAATTGATCAAAATATATCATTTATCTGTATTGCTTTTTAAAATAGTTTGTTGTATATAGCAACTTGTTGATGAGTATTTTTTAACTAACCACATATTACGTTTATTTTTCAGTGTAGTTTTCTGATTCATCTCCCTTTTTTTTAAGGCTTGTTTATCTTTCTTACAGACTGATTTCCCTGTTTAAGCTTTTGACTCTGATTTATTTAAAAAGCAACTAGAACATTTCAGTAGTTGAATTTTCAGATGCTTCTCTGACAATTGCATGCACTTAACTGATTAAGAGGTTATTCTGAAGTATTTGGTTGGTGTTATTTTACATAATTTGTTAATTGAGGCATATATTTAAGCTGAAGTCTTTGACATTTCAATATTCAAGCATCTAGGAAAACAATTTATGAATCAAGATTCAAGTATTTCTCCAGTAAAATCTCTTTTGTGTAACAGCTATGTGTTGTGTTAAGAAGTGTTCAGAAAATGAAGCAGTGTGGTTTAACAACACATTAAAGTACAGCTACCACCACTTTGTAAAAGTAAATTTTATAAATTAATTTTCTATTGCAGAACAGAGGCTGGATGATAAAAGAATGATGGGATACTTGAATTTGTTCCTGAAGAGGTAGATATGATTTCACTGGATCATGGCTCTTACTCAAACTACTTGGCACATCACAGGAGTCAGGTAACACTTGTTTGTCTTATTTTGGTAAATTCATGTTGGGTGGCTGTTATGAACCATCATTTTTGTCTTGCATGTGCTTGGAAATGACTCAGATTTCCCTGTAAATATCCAGGCTGCCTCACCTGTAGATCCCTCTGTCTTGCCCTTCTCTAAGATGGGCATAATGTTTGCCCTTCCTTCATCCTCAGGGGACTCCATCACCATGACCTTTCAAAAAATGATGGATAAAAGCATGACAGTAACATTAGCCAGCTCTCTTAACACGTTCAGATGCATCCTATCTGCTTCCATGGGCTCACATCTTTCACATGATCTCTGATGACATCAAGCCTGCTAGGACACAACATTCCTAGTACACAATTACTGTGCTCTAAGTGGCTGGATATTCACAAGGGTACAGCAAATATTTTACTAGCCCTTCAGTCTCTAGAAGTGGTGTCCAGTAATTTTGTATTGGATATGTTTAGAATGGTGCCATGTAGTGACATCACCTGTGCCAGTGGATGTTGACATGGAACGGGATAGTCTGGTGTTCTGGTTGAGTTTGGAATTAAATTTATCAGTGTAAGGTGTGTCATGATTTCTTTCTGCTTCTTCTACTGAGTGATGAATTGGTAGTGGTTTGAAATACAGTGAAAATGTGAGCTGCTACTGGTGTAGAGGCTACAGCATGGAAATTGATTTCAGTTCTTCTCATCGTTATTTGTTAAAACTGCTGCTACTAGGTTCCAGATAAAATCTTCTTCCATAGGAGCATTTTAAGGGCTGTATATTAATCTATTTCATATGTTTGATATATAATTATATATAGAGAATCTTTAGGATTAACACTAATAATTTTTTTGGTTTGTTTTGAGGCACACTCTCTGACTGGCCTTTTTCCAGAGCCTATGTAGTTAAGAATAATATGTAGATATTTGCCATAACTACAGTGGGCATGTTATTGAATAAGGTAATGAGTATAACTTGTGGAAAGCTCTTTTTATGAAAAGTGCCACTGAAGAATTGTGAAGAAGGTCTGAACCTTGTGTACAGTGGATTAGAGGTAACTCAGATGTAGGACAAACCACTTGCTCAGAGGTGGGAGAGAACGGCTGTGTTTTAAACTGTGTGCAGAAAGATGAGCTGTGGGGAAGATTAGTTTGATATAAGCTTGGTTCTTGGCTGCTTCATTTGATAAGTTTTTACCTTATAATTCGTGGGATTTTCAGTTTTTGCCATTCTGGAAAGCCTAAAGTACCACCACAAAATATTATATCTTGTATTTTGTAAAGATGTGAAAACTATCTAAAATATTTCTTGGAGATTATACAATAATATTTTCAGTATAAGTCATAAACTACAGGAAATTTCTATGCAATAGCTGTAATAAGAATTAAGTATACCACAAGTTAGGCTTATGTTGGTGCATGCAGCTTTTATGATTATAGAAGCTACGGAGTTGGAGAATGTAGAATACTGATGTTCTTTAAATCCAGGAATTTCACATACACTGTAAATTGTATCTTGCTTAAGTATTTTTGAGATTTTGTCCTTGTAGCAGACAACACTTGCCCAGTAGTGTGACTTTAGATAGTGGGACAGAAGAGGAATCTGATTCCCTTCATCTTTCTAGTTTGATACCGAATCTGCAGAATGCATACGTGAATTATTTGCTCAGTAGAAGAATTCTCATTTATTTTGATAGGATGTTTCAGGATGTCAGAGAAGGACATGGGGATGGATACACTGCAATTGTGATTTTTTAATGTAATGTGCCAGAATATGTAGAGAGATAGGGCAAATAAATACTGAAATGGTACTACAATCACAAGGGGCATATTGCAAATGGGAAATACGACATTCAACTGGCCTGAATAATTTGAGTGCACAGTGAATGATAGTATCATCTGCTATCTTAGTAAAGATGCAGTAATTCAGCATTGGCTGCACTGTGCTTACTGATAACACTTGAAATCAGATACTGTGTGGCATTTGAGAATATGCTGGCAGGGATTTTCCATCAAGGAATGAAGACAAGCAGAGAAAATCTATAGAAATCGTGCACTGATATAATGGAACTATGCAGTACAAGACTTCATAGATTTTTCTATTAAAAAAAAACCCCAATTTATATTCTATTTTTCCTATATCCATGTTTTAAATGTCCACATTTCGTGTTTTCAAAGTAGACCAAGAGCTTAAATATCTGAAACAAGTTGGCATACACTACTTGGAGTATACAGGACTTTTATATATGCAGCCCCTTGGAATCATTATCGAGACTGGGAAAGAGAAGAACCTACAATGATTTCAGTTCAATTGTGGGTGACATCACCACCTCTTCAGATATCACAGCTACCTACCTGGATTCCTAGTGCATGTAGGTCAAGGTGCCAAGTATAAACACACTGTGTTTCAAGCCAATTAAATATCAAGTAAATAATAATCTTAACACAGTATTAAAATGTTGTAGGTCCCAAATACACACTCCTTGTCAATGGCCCATTGAGGCAGAGTTATGGACATTTACAGGAAAGAAGCCTGGGGATTAGTTGCCCTGTTAGTGCCAGATGGGTTGGTCATTCAGTACTCACTGAGAAATCACACCAAACAGTAAACTCTGTGAAGCACCTGGCTTTTGAGAGATGTCTGTCGTGGTGTCAGAGGTAAGACATGTACAGCTTATGTCAAGATTGTAGTCGACAAGTAAACAGTCAATGTCGACACTGATGTGTTCTCTCAAATAATATTAAAAATCCAGAAAATTCAAAACCATCTTTCCTGAAGAGTAAAATCTGTTCTATCTGTACTTAGAAATTTTTAAGCACCCCGTTCTCCTTCAGGCAAATGATTTCTCTTGAATTAGTCATTTAAAGTGAGTTAGAAAAATAGCTCATTCGTTAATTATTAAAATTGTCATTGAGTGTAGGGTGGGGAACCAGCAAGATCTGTACAAATGATGTGACTTCAGGCTGGGAATCAGAATTGAAAGAACAGGTCGTCTGAAGGAGGGAAATTGAAAAGAATTAGAGAGAGAGGAAAAGCCAGAACCTGTACTTTCATTCATAGACTTTATGGATACACTTAAGTCAGTGATCATTTTCATTAAAATTATTTTTTAACCTTCTGGCTTTAAAGGATGTGTAAAAAGAAAAAAAATAAATTATGGAATTACTCTTCCCATCAGATAATTCTTTATCAGGAATGATGAGTGCTTTTATTGAAAGTCTTCAGTCTACAGAGTTCTTGCCATGAATTTATCTTCCATCCACACTTACTTGCAGGATAGTATCTCAGTGAGAAGTAATCCACATATAATCTTTTGTACTTTAACTCTGCTGCTGGAATGAGTAAATACAAGTCTTGGTTGATTTGGGTAGGGTTTTTTTTTATTGTTAACAGTGTGAGAAGAAGGAATAAAGAACAGAGCCACAGAAAAAATGTTATGTGTGTTTGAGGAATTTTTGTTTTGAGTACTTTTTGGAACACTCTTGATATTACAGAGTTGAGAATGTGGAAAACAGGAAGGGGCTGATATGTATTTGGCTTTTACTAAACTTGTTAAGTTTTCAGCCCAGAGAAATCCTGTTAGCAGGCTAGTTTGAGAAAGTTGTACTTCAGTACTACTCATAATATTCTTCAGTCTGTTACTTCATCTTATTTTTGTGTGCCTGGTTCTGCTTCACTCTTCTCTCTTTCTCGCTGTCCCATCACATTCCCTCCCCATCCCCCCTGCCACAGTAGAACTGTCAACACAGATGAAGCTTCCTAAACATCTGAAAATCGACTTGTTCTCAACTCCACCACCATTGCTTTTCTCTTTGTTCAGTTCCAAGCAGTAACTTGCAAGGTAGCAATGAGTATCACCCTTCACTCAGGCTTGTCTAGCTGGTCGTGAGAGGCCATCTGCATGAATTGGTTTTGGTTATCCTAGTTATGAAACTAGCTTTTGGTTATCCAATGTCATGCCCTCCAGCTCATCTGTCCTTGTGTCCAGTTTCAGAGCATTATGGAAAGTGACACTTTGTCTTGCACCAAACCCTGTCTTGAACCAGCTGCTTGATTCCCTAGTGATACTGTGGTGTGGAAAGATCCTTGCTTGTGTTCCCCACCCTGGTACATAGGATGCATTGAGTATTGATGCATTGAGTATTCTGTTCAGGTTCTCAGCCTGTTCTATTACCATAGAGTCCAAACACCTAAGCCCCTTCATCTTCAGATGAAGCCTTTCTAAGGGTTTTTCTGCTAATGCTTATGTAGCAACTGAGATTGCTGTACTCCATGGAAAATAATTCTGACATACGTATTGGTAATGGGGGAGAAGCTATCAGGCACAATGAGAAGTTGCAAATTAAACATAACTTGGATATTCTTGGTTATATGTAATATGGCAATGAGTTTTTTTTTTCTTTAGCTACATAATAGAATTCTTACAAACACAGTAATGTGAAATCTTTCAAATGCAAAATTATTTTATGTAATGAAAATGAGAAGCAGTGTAGTAACAGATTCTTTTGCTAAAGGCTACTAAGTACAACTGAATTACATGCTATATCTATATTTGGTATTAAAAAGAACTCAAAGATCCCCCTTAAAACCTTTTCTTCTGAAAAGATTTTCATTAAAACCCAGTTCTTGTTATTAAGCACATCATTACATAATTAAAATTAAATAAGTCTTGGAGGAAAGTAATAATTTGACCAAAAAACCCACCCTTGATTAATTTTTTTTTTTGCTTTGAATGGGTTTGTTCAAAAGAGGCAATCTGAGAAAATGTTATAAGTTAAGCATGTTTTCATTATTTTACTTTTTAAATGTATATGCTGAGGTACATGGATATAGTAGCTGGAAAAATCTTTAAATTATTAAAAAATCCATTTGCCCAAAGCTTGTGTTCCTTAATATAACCACAGTATGTTGTCATATTCAAGGAAGAGATTATAGCAATTGGTCTTTAGCTTCCTAAGACTGCCTTTATTGATAGTTGTATTGAGTTTTTTAAAAAAAATTGCAATCATTATGCTTTAATTAACATTTCTAAAATGTCTTTGGATATCATGTAGCTATGGGAAACCAGGTTTGTTGTACCTCAAAGCTTTTTCTTCACTACACACAGCTCTAAAATGATAGACTTGGAGATGGGGGCAGAGGGGCACAACTGAATATTGATTCTTTATTTAAGGCTGTTGGAGATCCGCCTTAGACCAAGGGTTCAGTATTGCATGTGAGATGAAATGGGGCTTTGTGTTATGGCTTCCACAGTCTTTGATGCCATGCTGTCTCGGGATGGCTGGAAGTTACATGGACCATCTGCAATGGGTGGAGATTTTATAATCAGAAAACCACAAAAATAACTTTGTCTTTATCATGAAGGTTCTCAGACTTTTGGCAAATTCTTGTGGACTGCCTTGTAGGAGCTTTTCAAGTGGCATATGAACTAAACAGCCAAATAGAAAAGTTGGGTTCCCTAAACACGTAATTCCAACATAGTTAAATGTTGGATAATTAAATGTTGAAAGATAGTTAAATTGTTTTTCCTGTATCAACATCTTATGTACTCTGTGGAGCATGTTATTTCCAGGCTGATAGATATTTCATACACCAGGAGGGGACAAAAAAAAAAAGCCCAAACTAAAGCAAAACCCAACAAGGAGAATATAAAGTATATGGAACAAGAGACCTCAAACTCAGCTGCTTTCTCTGCTTTGCATGATTCCTGCTACAAGAGGTGTGTACACACCTGTGGTGTTTACTGTTCTGTACTAGAAATATCACCACAGAATAGTAAAACACTTTTCTCCAGTTATGATTGGTATCTGGCAATGAAGTACATACACAGCTTTGTAACACTGTGTGTTGGGATACTGTTATGTCAATGATGCTGTGTCAACTGCAGACATTAAGTATTGGAAAAAAAAACCATGTTTTTTCTTCAGGCAAAGTCATTTCCAGAGACTCTACAGAAATTTTCTAATTTCCACTATTTGGCAAGGGAAATTTAATAGCAATAGAAAGATTCTTAGTCTGGTATCAGACAAACCTGAAGGATTGTGTTGAAAATTATTATTTTGTATTATGGCTATCCAGATTAAAACTCAGATCTGGATAGGGGTTGGCAATACTAAGTTTGTGTATCAATTTTGCACTTTGGTAGTCATATAAAAGGTGTACTGAACTGACCAACATAATTCTCATAGCTAAGGATTAGAGGAAGCTCTGGGAGTGTGAATCCGAAATGAATCAGGAATAATATACATAAACAAGCATAAGCATTTCCCATATTGGTCCCAGTATCAGGGAGAGGATCAGTGGATGAAATTTATCACCAAGACAGCTTGCAGCTCTAGTAGACTGTACAGGATTTGAAATGGTGTGAAGGAGAGTTCACAGTGTGAAGTATGCATGCTGCTAACAGACTTGCCTCTGGTGAGGGTTAAGGTGCTCCTGATGAGCAGCAGTGCAAATTAACCATTTGGTCTTTTATATTTTTCCTGACAAGAGCTTACCACCTCCTCACTTCTTCCAGGATGCACAAATGTTTGCCTCCAAAGGTCTGGTTGCTTATCTTCAAAAGTGTTTCCCTCACAGTTGAAGACAATGACAGCAAATGCTTTTCTTTCTCACTGCATCCCAGTACTTTTAACTGCAGGATATTTCACAGCTTTGCTGTAAAGATCTTTGGAAGCCAAAGTGCAGCAGTGTTAGTCCGTAGATGGATGTAGAGCTATGGGCTTGATGTGTGAGACAGGCTTCTAGGAAACACTGCCAGAGGCTGGTCCCTGGGTGGTGGCTCTGAGAGCTAAGGGCACTCTTGCATGTGTTTGTAGTTTGAAAGTTGTGTATCTAAATGTACTTCAAGGCCACCAACAGTAATTTCTCACAGAAGTGTTCTGTGAGAAGACACACCATGCTAAGTTAGGCACAGTGACTAATAGTTTAGCTTAGAATATACTCTACTCTTAATGTATATAAGAAAACACCACATCAATTTCATCCTTTTAAGCCTGAAATTCTACGAAAGAGTACTTGTGAAGCTCTCTACTATAGACTGCCTTGAGAATTCTGGGATCACCAGCAGTGGCAACCAAAAGTGTCAGATGGTCCACATTTTCCTATCTGGAATATCTCAGGTTCTCCAAACACAAAGAAAAGTACAAGAATAATGGAAAAAGCATAACATCTCTGTTGGCCTGATTTTTCAGGTAACGTGATGTAGCCAAGGCAGAACTTCAGTAGATCTATGCAGTAAAAAGAAAAGGCCTCCCTCCAGATTGGAGGGATTTCATCTGAGGTAATCCCAATCTGAATCATCTGAGACTTTGTGGTGTTGCTATAATGATAACTTGGGGATATGGCTATTGCCATATGTATATCATCCAAAGTTACCTCAGGGGACAGGAGTTAAGGGAAGGTAAATACCTCAAACCAATTTCCTACATTTTTGTGCCTTTCCAATATGACCAGAGATCTTTAGTCTTCCTTGTTTCTCTCTTCTACACTTTTATGAACAGAAACCATGTTAATAAAAAGACTATGGAAGTCACATGTAGGGTTTTATTTTATTTACAGAGGATAAATATATAGCAAGCTGAAATTCAACCTGCATGAGCTTGTTTTCCTTTCTGGTTCTGACTACTTTAGTCAGACTAGTTTAATGCAACAATTTAATTTTATTTGGAGAAAAGCCTTGTTGGTTTCTTACATTAACTTATTTTTGGGTTTTCCTGGCCTCCTTACCTATATGGTTGTTAGATGGAAGTGAAATTACACTCAAATGCAAAAAAAAACCCCAAACCAGGAATCGATTCCTGGATGTGGATATTGTGCAACCCCAGCTGATCTTATTTGTAGCAGTTCAGAACCCAGTATCTTATGTGAAAGCAAAGCTAATACTAGTGCATGCTCCCTATCTCTGGAGTAACCTTACAAAAGGTTACATCTTGGTTCATGCACCATCTTGGGGCACAAGTAAAACAACCTTTAAAAACTCCAAAACCAATACAACTAATTACTTTCTTCTTATAAGAAATAAGATGGTGAGTCAGAATGTGGGTTTATTTTAAATTTTTTAGACTATTTAATTAGTATGTAACATCTAATTTTACTTCTTACTCTTAAAAAAAATAAAAAGGATGTGTGACAGCTTTATAAAGCAAACCTATTGCTCATTATGAAAGCTTCAAAATAAGCACAAAACATAGCTTGCTCTAAGCTTAAAGCACATTCTTTAATACTTCAAAATAAGGATAACCCAGACAGTATTGTAAGGAACAGGTCATTACATTTTAGAATTCGCCTTTGTTATGAAAAGCAGAGAATGCTGCAGCTTCTCACTGTACAATTCAATTACCTCAGTGCTAAAATAAAATAGGTGTCGTCTGGCGAGAATTTCTGAACAAGTGCCGTTGGCTCCCTCCAATGGCAGGAGGTTACTATTGCTGGGCCGTGATTTTTCTAGAGAAAAACCTCTTACAGATGGAAACAGATGTCCTAAAGTACCAATGAATTTGCAACTCTAGGAAATGCTTTATTGATTTCTTTATTACTATTTAAAATGAAAAATAATCTGTGTGATTTATGATTTAGTAAAAAAACAAACTATGAACTGTGGATTCTTTTTCTATTTTAAATTTATTTGTGAGGAGAAATACATTTAATTTTCATCAATGTACTCCATCAATTTGGAGAATATTTAGATGGTGAAGTTTGAGATGGTGTCTGTTCCTCAGTAATAAAAAGATAAATTTTAAATGTATTTTATCACTTAGGATAGTTATCTGCCACCTGTGTGATAGAACTTGAAAAGCAATTGATAGCATTTTATTAAATTCTAATCATGCTGTACAAATTAAAATGTTCTTTGTCCCTGCAGAGACAAATTTTGAAGTGTGGTTCACACTACACAGGATTTTTCTCATCTCTAGATTTAGCCTCTGGTCAGACTTATAACATCAAGTAACTTAAAACCATTGTAAAAGGTGAGAACCAAAATCTATTTATTATTTTTTGTAGGAGAACCTCTTTTCTGGTGACTGGGGAGAATCCCTCTAGGAAATATCTTTCTCTCCTGAAGTTGGGTATGAATGTAAGATTGATATCCTCAGACCTCTTGAATTCCTCAGCCAAATAATAAGGCTCATAATACAAAAACTGCTGATGACCTGTGTATGCATATTCAAATTTACTTTTGTTTATTTAGTATAATTTACAAAGCATTTCTGAATGTGAGGGAAAACAAGCAGACAGCCAAAAATCCCTACATTAACAAATCACTAAAGAAGACTGAACTTCTGTCTTAATCAAACTATTCCTATAATAGGAGAGAACTTTCTACTGTGCCAATTCTAATGGCTTGTACTATTAATCACTCTACAGGTACATAGTAATGGACAATCCTTGCACCCAGAAACTACAGTCTAATGTTCCAACAGTGCAGAGATGGATAATATCTCTCTGAACATATCAGGTGTCCTGATCTCTTTAAGTAACTGGGTATTATTGCCTTCTCAAGCTCTTCATTATGTTCTTCATGGCAACATCATCCTTTATGCCAGATGTTCTAGATTAAGTATAGCTGTTTTAAGAAAGGTAATGGATGGGTCACAATGCCTTTCTGAAATAGCTGGTATAAAATTTCTGGTCCTGCATCTGCATTAGTCTTTCATTTTTAAAGCATTTTCAAAGCATTTTCCTTTTTTCTTTTGGTGTGGGTTTTTTTTTTTGTTTTTTGGGTTTTTTTTGTTTGTTTGTTTTGTTTTGTGGTTTGTTTGTTTGTTTTGGTTTTTTTTTGTTGGGTTGGTTTTGTTCTTGTTTTTGTTTTTGTTTTTTTTTTTTTATTTTATTTTACTCTGCCAGTGCCCCAGGATTCACTACTACCTCCTGCAATATGTTTGTCTCCTTCCTCATTGCTGCTTTCTGTTTTGGGAATTCCCTCAAAAACCATCCTTTGAATGACTTCTCTGCTCTCAGATCATAATTCAAGATGCAGAGAAGTTACTATAAATAAATTATTAAAAAAATAAGTATATCCTACCTACTCTCCTCCCCACAAACCTGCTGATGTTCTGTTCAGAGGGTCAATACAGATATCAACCTCTTTGCCTTGAAAACCTTTGAAAGAGGATTGTTGACAGTGTTGTGTATACTCACAGCATCTATCACAATGAGAAGAAATGGTTGCATGCTATCAAAAATCATAAAATCATGTTCCACAATGCAGCATTTTTTAGATTCTCTGGTAATGTCTTTCCTGGAACAATCCTTTTTAGTTGGGTTTGAATTGCTTTAAAATTGCATGGTGAGAACACACTCGGGCAGCTGAAAATCCTAACACAAACTAAAAGCAGCAACCTTGATGACTTCTTAAAACTGTTGCAAGTACCATAGTATTACACACATGTTGCTATGCAGAATTAAGAATTCTTTGTTTCTGTGTTTTAATTTTAATGAACATACAAGAGATGGTGAACATAGACCACTCTTTTTTAAATACTTGGTTTCTTAATTTCTAATTTCTTCAATTTTCAGTAAAATGTGAGGAAATTTATTATTAATTATCATATCCTGGATGTGCTCCTGTGTGATCTAATCTAGATGAACCTGCTCTGGCATGGGGGGGTTGGACTACATGATCTTTTAAGGTCCCTTCTAATGTTCTGTGTGATTCTGTGATACTGGATAATAATAGTAGGGGTTTTTTAAGATGTGTATGCATTGATTAAAGGCAGAATTTTCCAGTTACCAATAAGCAGAATAATTCTGTTAACTCATGCACACTGCATTAGTATTAAGAATCTTTTTCTTTTTAGCAGACATGAGGTTGGCTATTAATGGAAATTGCTAAACTGTTCTCCTGCATCACTGAAGTTTTTGATGTTTCTGGTAACTTTTGGAAATAGACAAGAATAATTTTCTGCATAGGTCTAGTATTCCCCACACTAAAAAATGCCAAATTGAGATACATTGAGATTCATTTCTGCCATTCTCTTTAAATTTTTGGAAAGGCATGATCAATTAAAGAAATTGAAAGACAGGTCTGTAAACATTGGCTTACTGTTCTAGAAGATAAATTTTAGTAGAGCGTTTTCTAGTGAAGGTTGATGTTGAAAAGCGAAAAGCTTCAAACATAAAATGTTCTGTATTTTCTCAAAGTGCAATAATCAAACTGAATTTCATAGGAGGAAAAACAAAAGGTGTTTTAAGTGCTGTGTGCAGGTTACTTTGGCTTTTTAAACAATAAAAATCCATGGAATGCTATACAATGAGCATACAGAGCAAGTATAGCTAATGCTTCTGAAACATGAACAGCTTTTCAGTGGCTCAGTAGTGCTTCTTAAAAAGAAAAAATATACTGAGAAGCAAATGTCATGGCTTAATATTTGTGCAGAATTCCTCAGGTGTAGCTGTCAGGCAAATTAGAAGGAGACTGAGAAGACATTGTCTCTATCTTCAAGAAAACTTCCCAAGTGGAGGAAATGAGAGTTTTGAAGGTCTCAATGGGGATCTTCAGGGAGGAAATGTGGTGATCAGGGTAGAAACAGGGCGATTCTTGATTTCTTCTGTAAAAACTGCTGACTAGCACTTATTTCTGTATTGTTTTACTACTTGTTTTTCACAAGAAGAGAGAACCATGTTACTAACTCTCAAAGGAAAAGAATTATTATGTGTCAGACGACTTTAGTTGCTAAAAGATGTTTATTTCCTCTGCAATAGATTATTTTACCCCTCTCTTTCCTCCTGGTAGTTGTTACACGTAGTGCAGTAACAAGTAGAACTAGGGTGCAAGCAGCAGTATGAGGTTGGCAAGACACTTCAAAGATCTACTATTACACTAAAACAAGTATCTATGCCTAGTAAAACTGTTTAAACTAGTCTGTAAGATTGAGCTCCCCTAACTTTTTCATACTTTTGTAACGGCTGTTGTTGCCATAATAAAATCAAAGGCCACCTAATTTATTTTTTCTTTTTTATCTTTGTAGAAGCTGTGTCTGTAAGAAAGTTGTTTTTGCTGTTTTATGCTATTTTTTTTTAATTTGGCTGCCTTAGCATCTACCTGTTCTGCCCAGTTATGTCAGTAATGTGGAGTGGGCACTGAAGGCCACAATGACTGAAAAACACCTTGAGGCTCAGAAATGTCTTTGAGTAATTGCAGGTACCTACCTACCTGCCTGCCTACCTTTATCTGACCAGAGACAAAGTCTTGGTTAGTTCCTGAATGTAAAGTTGGAGTGAGGTACTGAGGGGGTGCTCTAAGAACCCTTCAGGTTAAAGAAAGAACTCTGAGTGGCTTTGGATTTTTTATTTATTTTTGTAATCTTATTTTCAGTATCTATTTGTTATGCTTAAGATATACATATATTAAAAAGCCATTTTAAATATGTTTAATATGTTATGGATATCAATAGTAGTACAGAGTTAACCAGGAAACACTGTCAACAGCCAGAGATATACTGAGACCAGAAATAGCAGCAAAGGTGTAGGTGGAAGGCAGATGTGTTGTCTGTTCAGAAACTGCATCTACATTCAAATTATAGTAAACAAGTTCTTCTATGGTTAACTAAATAATAATTTAAATCAGAGAAGTCCTTTGTGAAATGAGAGAGAGAAGGTAACAGCCCATGTGTCTGCAGTGTTAGAGTATGTAGGGTAACGTTTCTGGCAGCTGGGTTTAACAGCCATCCTTGTACATCAAATTCAATTATTTCTAGCTGAGTGTCAAGAGCTATGATTATCTGCATTCTCAGGACAAAATGTGAAATATTCCTACTTGTGCAATGCTGGTGCTAGCCAATAGAACTGCAAAAAGCTTGTCTGCCTCTGGCTCCTGTAAACGACTGGAACTCATGGCAGCACTGCCGGAGATGGACCTGGTGCCAGCAGACCTTCCTCACGCAGCTCTTCAGTCTCACCTCCAACATGCAATTCCTGCGGAGATGTCACTGAGCTAAAACGCGATATGCAGAGACCTCTAGAGACTGCACAGCCAAACTACACCGAATGACACGCAGATACACTTGAGCGGTGTGTAGTAATGAAATCGCTCGGGGAGCTCTAAAGCACACCGAGAAAGCAAGGTAACATTCACACTGGTTTAATTTCTGCCGTAAAATCTGGTGGGTTTGGAAGTAATACAGCTTAGCTTATTTTCTTCTAAGGTAGTCAACAAAGATAAAACTTACCTCATTGTTAGTATTTAAAAAAAATAATCCACAAAACAAACCCTAAATGCATTAGGTATTTTCCTTATGAAAGAATTCAACGTTAGATAACAGAATATTCAAAACAGCTGCAAATTCAATTACTATGCTGCAGACTCAAGGAATTTGGTATTTATTTGTGAGCCCATTGATACCTGAGACTGTGCTTGCTTTTGGTTTGCCTGAAGTCTTTTTAGAGGCTGCATCTCTTAACATTGTCCGAGAGATGCCACAAGGTTCCAGTTCAGAGCTAATTACAGCTCTGAAAGAGACCTTTGCAGGATTGTCATTAGCCATGCTTATAATTCAGACCAAGGTGTTACCTCATTTATTTTCCCAGTGAGCAGCTCGTGATATGTTTGACCATGGAAAAATGTGCTCACCTTGAAGTACACTGGAGCTTGCAACTCTAGCTGAAGCTTAACCCCTGCGTTGCTGCTTCTCTACCTTACGGTGGGTGCTCTGTGATTTCTCCAAGCTCTTACCTGTGCACTGTAGAGAAGTCATTGCTTCCATGGTCCTTCCTTATGTCTGTTTGAGCACAGGGAATTTGACTTAGAGAACACATTTTTGCCAGTAATGACTGGCCCAAAGTGGTCTTTCATACAGTTGTGATGATTATTTCCTATGTTTTTTCATAGCCCTTGATTGTGTGGCTGATTGAAAGTACCGGGAATTTTGAAGTTCTTACTCTGTAGAGACAGGGCACAGAGAAAATTGTGGTGGTATCTGTGCCATCACACAAATCCCAAATTATATTCTAATTATTTCAACACTATATGTTGCTGCATTCAATTTATTTTTTTTTAAAGTCCTTATCCAGAAGTGGAATTGACTAAGGCAAATTACCAACTCATTACAAAGCATGCAGAATAGTAGAGTTAACCTTAGAATTAAATGATAGCCAGATGCAGGTAGGCATCTGTGTCTACATTTTCAGGTCTAAAACACCCAATAAGCTTTTGCTTTAGAATCTATGATTCAATAAGCTTCTGCATAGAATCTATGATTCTATGATTCTATGATTTTCAGGTCTAAAATACCCAATAAGCTTCTGCTTTGCTAGCATATCTCCATGGGATGATCCCTGTCTCACGCAATTTTGGTTGCTAGCTTCAAAAACTGGTGACCACATCAAAACAAACAAGTAGCTGTTGATAATATGAAGGTGTAAGCCTAAACTCCAACTCTGGAAATTAGTTTTGGGTTGGGATCTGCAATGTTTTCCATAACACAGCTACTTTTTTTTGTCATTTTCATCATATGTGTTAAAAGTATCATGTGCATGTCTGTATGTGATTGCATTATACATACAGTTTATTCCTTGAAACTCTGTCCTTTGAGCTATTACATGGGGTTTTAAGCCAAAGATTTGACATTCATTTATGTCTATGTGAATGTCTAATGAATGTCCAAGAGGTCTTGGGAATTTAAAGGTGTTGCTCTTAAAATTTTATAACAAAATCAGAATTTCACTTTTTTATACATAGGATTCAGTGAATTAGCCTTTCTCTTTTTGTCTGGAAAAGTAGAAATAAGCAGGCCTGTTAATCTGTCCTTAAATTCCCCATGGAACAAAATTTCCAAAACTTCTCTCAAAGAAACCTACCTGGAAAATGAACTTGCCAAATAAATGCTGATGATAAAATACAATCTGTGTGAGGGGAAACTGATCTGATGGACTGTGTCTAAAATAGTTCATCAGAGTTCAGTGGACCTTTTTCTCCCAGAAGATTTAAGCCTTGCTGAGGGCAGGCTGGAAGGTACTTTCTGGAGGCAGTCTGCCTTGAGATGTGTATAAACAGACACTGGAAAGGTAGAAGTAGTTTTCATAGGCTTTCAAAATGCATTTCAAGAAACTGTGTGTGTCCTGACATCCAAACTTTCAGGGTCACTTCTCTGAGAACACTCATTTCATGCTACCAGTCCTCATGAACAGCTGCACTGTCCTTCAGGAGAGAATCTGGTGTGTTTGATACTTGCTTGCAGTGGTTAGTTGTAAGGTGTGATGACTTTAGCTTTGCTTTGAGCATCCAATTTAGAGGTACTGAAAAATGTCCTCGTTATTTTGTACATTTTCTTCTAAGTTCTGATCTGTTGGTGCATCTCTAACTTGCAGTCCTTGTGTTCCTCTACAGTTGCACCTGTAATGAACTTTAATTAAATGCAGTGAGACTTAAACACATTTATTTCCTTTTTTTTTAATCTAACTGCATGACCCTATGTTGTTTGATTTTGGTTTGTTCTTGGTTTGGTTTTTTTTTGTTTTTTTTTTTTTTTTACATTTGCCATAAAGTTAGCAAAAAATGGACTGGTGGGAATAAGAGGAATTGATTTCCACCCTCCCTTGCCCATCATCAAATCATCTTTTCAGGGTTCTTGTTTCTGTAAGTTGAATAACAGGCTAGCATTCAGACTCCAGATTAGGAAAGGAAGATATCTGCTGAATACATACTTTTCTATACTGGAGTGAGCCTTTATGAAACATGAAGGTTTATAGTGTAAAAATAATAAAAAAATCTAATAACTCTAAAGTATGGATATCAAATTACTTTAAAAAAAACAGAAAGGTTTGTGGAGTTCTTTTTGCTTTGTTTCTGTTAATTTTTCAGACTTAACACTTTCCAGGAATAGATATTGAGTTTAAAAAACCTCAAAACAAATCCAAAACCACATGAGTTTGAAAAAATTAACTAGTAAGAATGTTAGAAGAAGAAAACAAAATATTCATCATCCTGTGGAAAAAAAAAAAAAAAAAAGCAGTTGAGTGAACCCAATGACTTTTAGAGAGATTTCAGTTCAGGATAAGTTACTGTCTATGTTAAGTCTTTTCAAGAGTTACACTGGGGATATCCTGCTGGGTGCTCTGAATATCTCATATGGCAGATGAGAATGTCCCAAGTAGATAAATTTGCAACCAAAAATAAGAAAAAAAGATTTTTGAATTCATCTGCCCCATATTCTCCAGGTTTCCAGGTCACTGTTTTAAAGTATTTTAAGACAATACCTTTTCTTTTTCCTTCTTGCAATATGGTACTGGAGTTGAAAGTCCTGGTTGCACTTTGTGAAGGGACTGAAGTAGCTACTGCACTTCAGATTCTTTGTCAAGAAAGTTATGTTGGGAAGAACTGAGTTAGGAGTCTCACTCCCTTTTTCAGTCTTGATCTGATACCTTATGTGGTTGGTTGAGTAAGACCCAGGTTTTAAATGATGTATAGTTCTAGAATCATGGAATTATTTGTGTTGGAAGGAACAGAATTAAAATAGACAGCCTCTGATGCATCCAAAATAATAGTGTTTGGCTAGACTTATGTAACCAAAGTCTAACTTCAGTAGTAATGCAAGATGATGAGCCCAGTTCTGGGTTTATAGATGAATATCAAGTTGGCAGTATTCTAATTTAAAATTGTGTAAACTTACTAACACCAATGTCTAAAGTCAAAAGCTTTCCTCAAGTGAAACTTTGACCCTATATATTTATGACTATAAAGTTGTCACCTTTTCAGGCTGTTGGCCCATCTGGGATGAATACCATAACTGCTGAGTTAAGGTAGATGATGATGTCCTCCATCCCAAATACATCTATCTTAACGAGATTCAAGGTAAGTCTTTGTGTTAACCATTCTACAGCAGCACATAATAACAGTAGCCTCTTGATGATTCTGAACTAGGTTTCTATGAATCTGCTTTTTTCTATAAAGCTCTGGAAGAAAGAAAAAATATAAAAACCTTCTGTATCTCAGGTACCCATTGTGTTATATTTACATTAAGCATCTCTGAGTCCTGTTTTCAATTTGAGAACAGACATCCTTTCAAGAAAGAAATGCTTTTGTATTATTTCTGATATGCACAAGATTTACTGCTGTTGTATTTTATTCAGGTACAGACTCACTGATTTCATTGTCTTCAGGATTTAAAATGAAAGAAGTTAAATATTTGCAGTGAAATTTCAGGCAAATACCTTAAATGTTTGAGTCAACCATATTGCAAATGTACCTGAAGTAAATGGAATTACACTGTTGGTGGAAAAGCATAACTGTGAATTGAGCTCTGCTACTTCATTGGCTAGCAGTTGTCCCAAACAATTCATTCTAATCTAAAAGCAAATTCATAAAGGCAAGCCATCAGCAGGTGTAAACACAAGTTGTAGTCTTATTGATTGGAGGTTAAGAACTTTTTTACTCCAACTATTTTATGGCAGCTCCAAAACCCCAAGATAAACTCTCCCAGAGACGAAGCTGCAGACTGCAAGCTACCTTGTCAGCCACAGTGCAATGAAATTTCTCCCTTTCTCTCCCACCACTACTGTTTCACCTCATAATTTTTTCAGCAACACTGGCCACAAAATGAGCCTATTCAGTTTGAACTAACTCTAAAAAAATACCTTTTGTCACATATTAAGCATCAGGAAAAAGTAAGAGGGGTAACAGCACTATGGCAGTCCCAGCTTGGATGCTCCTCCCTGCCTGGGACCCGTACCCCATGAGATGCATACATTTTGCAAGTGTAAAATACTTCTTGCATATGCAACATGCTTCTCCTTCAGTGTCTCCCTTAGGCTTGCACTCACAGTGGCCATCCCCTAAGACAAATGTAGCTGCCTGCAGTGCTGAGCTATAGAGGAAGCTTATCAGGTTTGGTTTGGATAAACAAGGTTTAAGGGTTGATGGAAGTATTACCTACTTCTGTTTGCAGGGCTGCTTGAGGAGTGATCCTTGGGTTTTTGACAATATTGCAAAGGGAATAGACAAGCCAGTCTTCAGGAAAACTGTGTTTAAATATTTGCAAAGATGTAAATAGCAACATAAGATGGGTGACAATGGAGAGCTGCTCCTGTGGAATGTTGTGCTCAAAGATACACATTGGCAGAGATGCTTTCTTGTAGACAAACCTTTTATGTACTTCTTTTTGACATAAAAGTTCTGTCACAAAGTGTAGAGTGGTCCTCCAAGGCTTATTTTGGTTCCAAAAGAATAATTTCAGCAAATAGAATTGCAGTGCTCCCCTAGCTGCTAGACGTAATGCTATTTGAATAACAAACAAATCATAGAAATTAAACATATTTGTGTGCACTGGGGTTGCCCACCTAATACTATGTAGCTGTGGACTTGTACCTTGTTCTAGTAGTCCATTCCTCATGGAAAAAAGAGTGGTTAAAAATAATTGTTGTGTATGACTAGGGAAGAGCAGATGCTGTTCAAACTACACATTTTCCTATATGGTTCTTCAGTGTTTTGCAGTAGTAACCCAGAAACACTTAATAGTCACAAGGGAGAAATTAACTGAAGTGGAGAAAACACTGATTGGCATATTAATTGTAAGGTTGTAAGGAACTGGATGAATCAGAAATAGCAACTGGTTGTGCTGGAAGGGGAGAGAAGCAGGCTGCAGGAATCTTACCGGAATAAATCTTAAGTCATTTAATTAGTTATCCTGGCACATGAGAAGGAGGATGGTGTAAATGAAATTTACTAATGGCACAGAGCTGAAGGCCTTGCCCTGACAGAAGAGAATGAAAATGTCAAATAAAAACCCTAGAGGAATTGAGTAAGACAATGTGATGAATTTAAAGGCTATAAATATAGATTGCCTTTGTATTACAGGTGAGTGTCCCTCGTTCTGCCATGAGAGTGACCAACATAATTCAACTGAAAGAAATAAAATGTAGTAAGTATAAAATTCCAAAATTACTGCATAGGATGAAAATCTAGTACTAATTTTCTTTCCAGGCACTTACTCTCTTGGAATTCTTTCCAAATGCTTTTCTATACCCTTTAGGAAACGACTTTCAGAGGGTAAAGAGATGTCTGTCAGTTGTGTGCTGGGTAGCTGTGGAGATAGCTGAAACTTTTAAATACTAATGGTACTGGATAAAATCTCTAATTCTTTCTGCCTACCCAAAACAATTCTGGTTTTGCATTCCCATCTGTCATACCATCACCCCATCCAACCTATTCAGTGTTTTTCAATAGTTATCCAGAAACATTTAGTAGCTGGTCACATGGGGACCAAAACTGTATGTCCACTAGCAGGATTAAAAAACATCCCACAGAATTAGTTATTTTGATTTTGTTTTAAAAATAACTAGGCCTTAGGATCAGAGCTAAATCTGAATGAACAACCTCTGTGCACTCCACCACAGCCCAGGTGATTCCTGGCAAAACCAGTGTAGGTTAATTAATTGGACTGGAGGTTAATTAATTGAAATGGAGAAAACACTGACAAGCATGTCAAATATAACATGGTGAGAAAAAGGATTAATTTTTCTTTAGAAAGCCTTAGCAAAAAGACTCCAAAGTTAACTTGGACCCTTTTTTTTTTTTCTCATCAAAACTAAAGTTACAACAAAACATTATTTTTCATAGTTTTAATTATGTATTTTTCCTTAAAGAGCTTTGATTCTTTATTGTGAATATATATAAATAAATTAAAGCATGTCCATGTAGAAACATAAAGGTAGTACAAAGTTCTCAAAATGGTGAAGTAGAATGTTTTATAAATTATGCAAAAAATATCTCTTGAAAAGAAAAAGTTCCAGTTATTTCTTGCTAGAAATTTTGCTCCACTTATCAATTTACCATCATTCCAAATACTAGCTTACAATTAACTGAAGGTTTTATCACGGTATTTCACTTCTTTAGATCATAAGTTTACATGGAATACAAAGTACAGAGTGGGGGATTGCTGAACAGCTTGATTTAAACATCACAAGTGCTCCTGAAGTGTTGCATTTTGTGTGGTGGGTAAAAACAGAATGAGAAATATTTACTGCTAAGGGTTGGTGAGGATTTGTAAAGGAGCAAGGCATTCATAGCATGTTGAAATAGTACTGTGGAGTACAAAGAACAATAATGCTGTTTGCTACAAAGGACTGCAGAATGTCTAGTGAAGAGACAGATGCCAGCAGTAGAGGAATCATGGGCACGGAGAATAAGCATTATTCATAGTATCATTCTTCAGAACCTGGTATTAAAAATGTTCCATGAATACCAAAACACTATCCCCGGTTGCTCTTGTTTCCCACTTTTCAATTTATATACTTCAGAGGAATTGATTTCCTCCTTAATGAGTCAATTGCAATCAATACTTGCAGTGAATGATAGCCATGTTCTTCCACACTGCTCCCCAGGGAGATCCACGACACACTGAGCAGTCTGTGGAGCACCCGAATTGTTTGCAATAGATTACTGACTACCTCTAACTTCTTCCTGCAGGCTTGAGGTCAGGCAGTACATAAACTGACTAAGGGTTGGAGTGTGACTCCTGGAGAAAGTAGAAATTTGTACAAATCTGCTGTCATAAGTGGCAGTCATTTTGAGGTTGGAGAATTAACTGTAAACTTGTAATCTCCTCAGCTAGGAAGTTTCAAGCACCTTCCTCCCCCACTTCAGTGCAGGGAGGAAGAACCCCCAAATCCACAACAAAACAAGCCATCAAAAACTAAACCCAGAATCTACTGACATTAAGGTCATTCACTACAGTCGTTAAAAATCTTAAAACATGTTTTTAATTACAGTAAAATAAAGTAGTATAGTTCTATTGTTTATTTACCTGTTTTGTCAGGGCTCTATTGGAATGGAAATAATGAGACCTTTTCTTTACTTGCTAATGAGAATTATCTTTCATATGAACTCAATCGCTCTCAGCATCCTTATCAAGAATTACCTCTGCATAAGGGCATCTTTCCATTATGGCCTTTCCTTATTTGTCATCCTAATTAGACTTTTCTTTTCAGAGGGCTTCTAAGAGATGAAAGAATGACATTGACATCATATGAGTCTATTTCTTTTTAAGAAGCTGCCTACCCACCAGGTAAATTCAGGGTACCTCACCTATTACCTGTTGTGCATAGAAGCGTTAAGACTCCAGGTTTATTTCAGCAAATTGATACAGAAATAATTGGTATGGCACAATTAAATCTCATCATTAAGCTTTCCTGAGATTGTATCTGATGAGTGGAAAACATAGGCTAGATGCTAGCTGATTATTTCCAAAATTGTCAGAAGTTTGACTCCAGATAGTGCATATAGAAATAGGATATTCCAATCTTTGCCTGTATAAAATCCCTATGGTGAGGTAGCAAAGCAATCTTGAAATTTAAAGAAGTATTTTGTTCAGGGTGAAGCATACAGGATGAAAATAGATGAAGACAGAAAACAGACTTAAAAGGGCATGCTGAGATTTTGTGTTCTCCAAGCCAAGTAGGAGCAGCCAACTACTTGATGCCCAAGCCCGTGGAACTCGGGAAGAATGGAAATGACAGCGAATCCATTTGCTGGTTGAAGGCCCAGCTTGGTGCTTCCTTTTACAAATTAAGGAATTTAGAAGCTGTCAGTGTCTTGACTGTGGTTGCCAGCTGGCATTAGGTCGATTTCCCTCTCTGAGACAGGATTTTAAAAGAATCTCAAGAATTTAGTAATGTTTTATTCTGGGAAGAGTTAGCTTTACTTCCCCAACCTCTCAGATTAAATTCTTCCAACTACTAGACAGATTACTGTAGTGGTAATTTAACATACCTGTAGCTTAATCTGTAAAATGCCACAGACATTTAAGACACAAACAGTACTCCTGTTTGGGGAAAACAGCAAGAGGACAGTTAGCTTTTTGGAGAATGCCAAATGCACTTATCTCCAAATTATTTCCTTTTCCTTACTTAAATATTTAGTATTCTCATCTTTCCAATGTCCCTGTAGTGTGCTAACTTTCTTTTCTTCAACACAGTTTCTAAAACTGAAAGCAACTTAGCAGCCAGAGCCATCAATATCCACAGACTTTCTGTTTCTTGGGACCTTCAGCTACCATGTGGTTCCATTTCATTTTTCTACCTAGGTAACAGACATATGTATGTAAGCAAACATAAAAGTAAAAACACTCCAGTAAAACATGTATTATTCATTCAATGGTAATAAGCTTTCATTAGAAACAGATTTCTTCTTTTTTTTTTTCTTGGCCTTTTAATTATTAATGACAGCACTTAATTTTTTTTTTAAGTTATTTCTGTTGATATTGATCTTTTTCTATAGTCTGGAGAACGTGAATCTGAACTCTGCTGCTTTATGAATTGGAATGCAGGAATATTCCTAACTGGACAAAGGAGAGAAAATATGAGAAAAGGGTCAAGATAAGGACAGGGAGAGATCACTCACCAGTTACCATCACTGGCAAAGCAGATGGAACTTAGGAAATAGAAATATTAATGAACAGAACAGAGGAATGAGAAATAAAACTAAATCTTAAAACACCTCCCCCTACCCCTCTTTTCTTCCTGGGCTCCACTTTATTCCAAATTTCTTCTAGGTCTTTCCCCTCTCAACACAGGAGACAAGGAATGAGGGTTGTGGTCAGTTCATCACACCGTGTCTCTGTCACTCCTTCCTCCTCAGGGGGAAGATGCTCACAGTCCTCTCCAGGGGAGACATTCCTTCACTGATCTCTTCAACACTAGTCTTTCCCACAGGCTATGGTTCTTCAGTGAACTGCTCCAGCTTAGGTCCCTTCCACAGGGCGCAGGTCTCCAGGCCCAAACTGCTGCAGAGTAGGTCTACCACAGGGTCACAAGTCCTGCCAGTAAACCTGCTCCAGACTGGGCTTCCCATGGGGTCACAGCGTCCTTTGGGCGCTTCCACCTGCTCTGATGCAAGGTCCTCCACAGGCTACAGGTGGAATCTTTACACCTCCATCATCCTTCACGGGCTGCAGGGGCATAAACTGCTTGGTCTTCACCATAGTCTTTATCATGGGCTACAGGGCAACCTCTGCTCATGTGTTGAAGCATCTTCTCCCTCTCCTGCACTGACCTTGGTGTCTGAAATCTTTCTCACAACTTCCCACTCTTCTCTCTGGTTGCAAAAGCTGCTGGTCTTTTTTTTTTTCTTTTTTCTCCTAACTTTTTTAATCCAGAGGGATTACCACCATCACTGATTGGCTCAGCCTTGGGCAGCAGCAGGTCTATCTTAGAGTCAGCTGGTATTGGCTCTAAGAAACATGGACGAAGCTTCTAGCAGCTTCTCACAGAAGCCATTCCTGCAGCAACCTCCACTACCAAAACCTTGCTATGCAAACAAACATCTTCACAGCCAATATTAATATAAAATAATAAACAACAATGTATTTTTTAATACTTGACTAATTGTACATACTCTTATGTTGTAGTGTGACACTGTCCTATGAAGTCACATAGGAGACCCATACCAAGAGACATACATATCTCAGCATGTTTTCTGCCATCATCAAACAGTTGGAAGCAAACAGGGTCACTCAAGAGTATGTATGTTCTAAATTGTAAGTCCAGGAAGAGGTGTCTAAATTGTCTATGAAACAGTTGTGCTTCCTTGGAAGATTAACAAGTCAACTGGGTTTCAAGGACTTCGGAAGAGGTATTTGTAGTTTCTGTTGAATTTATAGGGATTGAATACAAATGGGAGGTAGTTCAAAATTAAGAACACACTGATCATGTTCAACTTGTCTTCCTATCTGGAGAACAGGGTTTATTATAATAAATGATTTCTTAAAAAAAAAAAAAAGCAAGCAATCAAGTTATTCTGTAATATCTTGGGATACTTTGATTAGTTGTTCTGGCAATTTTCAAAAGTGAAATTATCCACTTCATAATATTTCTTATCTGAAATTATAGCATAACATACATAGAATACAGTGTACAATTTATGCTGTATGGAGAATGAAGCTATAAAAGTTTAATATTTAATCATAGTTTGATGAATCAAAGTAACATCATCTATTCATTTTATATATTCATACATGGTCATAAAATACTTTGTACTTAATGTTGTCTGACTTCTCATAGCTTACACGAGACTTAACTAAGAAATAGGAAAGTGTACTTTGAACTAATCAGCAGGTAAACATTTTGTTCTGCTATCATAACAGTTCAGTAAAGGTAACTTAGCACCTTTTAAGGGAAATGAGCCCACACAATGAGATTCATATCTATGCATTGTGCTTTTATCAGCACCCAACCTGCCTGGGCACAACACTCCAACTGTGTTTGCAGGATCAGTTTAAGGTAGACCCTAGATATTTCCAGTAAACCTTCATAGCATACAAGGCTGTCACATACTAAAGGGCTTTTTATCCATATTTTTATCCATTTATGTCAGTTATTCATCATGGAACTATCTATACAAATATCAGTATTAGAAAATTTAAGGACAAGAAAGCAAGTGCTGCAGCACTACCAGAGTATTTCAAAGATGTCTTTTTATTTTGCATGATTAACATATATATGATATATCTATTAACTGTTGCTACTGAAGGACAGAATTTTTTCGAAGCATTACCGATGTAAATCTTAAAAAAGGTAGCATATACACCGAGCATATATTTAAAGGTATATGATGCTGTATTAAGACTTTTTTTTTTTTCAATTGCTTTTAAAGCTCTAGGAAGAGTGTTGAGAAATGTTTGTTTTCTGCTAGCATATACAAAAATTTATGATTTTGGGGAGATGAGATTCATATAATAGTTTTAATGACTAGAATTAGGAAAACTGTCATTCTTCAAAAGCAATTCAAACACATGACTGATTATTAATAAGATTGTAAAGTCTATAGTGCTTTTGAATGAGCAAAGTACAAGTATATATGTACTACAAGTATATGTCTGCAATATGCAGTCCCATAAGAGTGATTTTTCTGAAACAACAACCTAACCAAGAAAACATCATACCCCAGTTTGAATGAAAACACCGGTTTGATGTCTCCTGAACCTCCTTTTCTCTGGAAGGGAAAGGACTCAATGCCTTTCAGTCATAGGGCAAGTTCTTCAGCCTGTTTATCACCTCAAATATGGCAACCTTAAACTATTCCAAAATTATTCTACTTTAGTTATCTAAAAGCAGGGCTAATTTTTGCAAAAGCAATTTGAACTCTAACTTTGAATTCTTTCCTATTACTTTCATTATAATCCACAAAATAAGTTTTTCTTACTTTTGTCCCTCTTGACACAATCAAGCTCTCTTTGCCACATTAAAGTTTTTCTTTTGTTTCATGAACTTGAATGAAAATTTAATCTTTTATGGAAGGAAAATATGGAAAAATAAGTAGTGTACAAGTATCACTGTACTTTATGAGAAGAGAAAGACGGTTTATGAAACTATGTTATCGTGCAAACTCCATTTTGCAGCATTTCTGCAGCTTATACATAGATGTATAAGCTGCAGAAAGGAGCTTATACATCTAAGACCAATGTCTTAGATTGTCAATGTCAGCTGACCAATGACATTGTCAGCTGACCAATGACATTGGTCAGCTGACATTGACAGCTTTGCACTTACAATGCTGCATTGCTCAGTGCCAATGAAATAATTCCCATTACCATTTTTCTTGGCTCTTGCACCTGAAGGTCTGTTTCACTGCTCAATATCCAGAGTTAAGTGGGATAGGCAGATGGTTCAGGTAGACACCAGCCTATTGTTGGTGTTCCCCTAATATCTTATTCCTCTCATTTATATGTTATTGTCTCCTACTGTCCCTGCCTAATAGAGGGGGAAATTGTGCGCCGCGGGAACTGGGGAACCCTGCACTTTGACAGTCAGTGTTTCCTTTCTGTGTGGGAGGAAAAGAGTAAAAGGAGATTTTTCACTGATTCATGATTCATATGACAATGATAGATAGTTCCTGCTAAAAAGTGAACTATTTATTTGATAACAATGTGCCATCTGATAATAACTCAGCAGGGAAGTGAACTAAGCAGCATATTCATCAGCCAAGGGGATTCCCAACCAAGTGATTATCTGCTTTCCAAATTTTATATTGAAAGCAGACTGCTGTGAATCACTGCAGCAGCTATCATTACTTGCAGTCTATGTAGACAGCAGTCCCTACACACTCTGAATATTTATTGTCATAATGAGAGACCGAGTCACCTGATAAGCTCAGTTCTACTACTAGATATCTAGCATGAAATAGGATAACCATTCTACAGGTTCCTTTCTCTCCCTTGCTGGTTTTGTTGTTGTTGAAGTTTAGGTGTTATGATTTTGTTTTTAATTCATGGAACAGACCCAAACTGCTGTAAGGCAGCAACGTGATCTGTTTTATATGGCTGAGACAAGTTCTGTTTGATTGTGTTCTCTTCTAGTTGCATCCTAAGTAGAACTCACACCATGCAGCCATGAACCCTGAGACAGACCCTTGTAAAGTAATACATACTCTTGGGAAAGCTGAAATTCTTAATTTGCTTTCTGTATTTGAATGCTACAGACAACAAATTCAAAGCATTATGATAGCATTAATGAACTTGATAAAAGTCTTATGGGATTATATCAGGCGTAATCAGTCCTCCCTGTAAAGCTGGAGCTGTGAACTAAAGCTGTTATCCTGCAAAGGCCACCTCAGGGTGCCATTTACACAGATCTCTCCAGCATTGTCACTGCTGATGAAATCTGAAGTTGTGCTGGAATTTAAAACTATGGACAATAAAATAAAATACACAGCTTTGAAAACACTGAAATATTCTAAACTGTTGAAGAAAAAAAAAAAGATGTGAAGAACAATACATGTATAGTTAAGGTCACACACTGAGCTATCGTGTTTTATAGTTGAGACACAGGACATCCACAGGTCACCAAGAAGACATGAAAAATGGTTATGAATCTATGGCTTAAAATCTTTATACCAACCAAAATGAACAAGATTTTCCTCTGTACTCAATTTTTTCCCCACCAGGTTTTAGTCTTGATAGATAACAAGGGAGGTGGTCAGAAGTTAGTCTGGCCACACAATGGCTGAACAGAACTCTACAGAAATTTCCTTTCTCCTTTTTTTCACTTAACATTAAAGAGTAGTGAATATTTTTTTTTCAGGTGCTGAATAAATTTGTAGATAAGTTGAGTATTTTTCTTCCCAAAAAAGAGGCTTGGGTCACTTCAAGGTGAGTGCATATCTCTGATTTGGTTTACTTCAGAACGCTGAACGTGATTTAAACTGGTTAAAGAAACCAAATGAAGTCAAAATAAAAACCATTTCATGCAGCAGTAAGTTGGTGTTAAGAAATGAAGGTGTATTTTTCTGAAGTTGAGACTACTTCCTTCTGAATTACAAAATGTGTCTACGTACATTTTCTGTTTATGGTAATATTAATTTCTCAATACAGCAGGACAAGGAAGGACAACACAATAATGATCTGTTTTTTAATCATGAAGTAGCTTGTCTCTGACTTCCATGAGAAAAGCCTGTCTTTGAACCAGTACCACACGAGGCAGCTCTTCTCTGTGTGCTGCATTACATGCTGGTAGGATTTGTGTACACTTACATGAGACATGGGGTTGACAAAGTTACATGTTCAATTAACTTAAGTAAACTTGTCACTCAAAAGTTTGAAGCTGATTGATTAAGTGAATAAATAATCTCTGGTTTTTTTCATTAGTATCACATTTTCCTTGCATACTAAACTGAAAAAGATAAACTGGGGAGCACTCTAATGAATTGCAAGGAGTGTGCAGTAGTTATCTAACGGTACCTTTCTTTTAAAACACAATTTATCTTCTTCACTTTAATTGACTTATTTAGTCAAATACCACATTGCCAAGCAGAGCTTTTGAAAAAGATATTTCAACAGATGCTAAACTATGAACTCATACATATCTAATGAGACTTCAAAACACAGCACAGTGCATGTGTGTTGTGTAGTAAGAGCTGTGGCAAACAGACGAAACAGATGAGGGTAAAACAATATTCTGGTTTGAAATTTTCTTGTTATTCAACAATGTATATAACCTTAGCAGCCTTGGAAAAGAAGACAGAGTGAAACAAGGTTAATTCTTTACCAGCAAGGGAGTCACCCCCCCAAATATTTTTCTTATGAAATAAGATTTGGTTATGGATATTTCTTGTTTTAAATTTTTAAAAGTTTGAAAAAAAATATTATGGTTTCTCATAATCATAGAAATCTAATTAAGATTTTTGTGTAACATTAACACATATTTTAATATTTGTTTTTCCATTTAAATCCCTGTCATGATTTCCAAGGAAGACTTTCTTGAGGAAGCTAATGAATTTTTGTTATCAGAGGAAATATAACAATTCAAAATGAAAGGTGGAAGGAATTATTTCTTAGACTATACAATATTTGTTGAGTTTTGTTTGGTTTGATTAACTCTATGAATTTTACATCCTGAGCATTTTTCCAAAAAAAGAGAAGTTCATCTTAACTGCAGTGACAAAAAGCTCAAGTATCAAGAAGATAGGACTGAATGTGTTCAAACAAACATGAGAAATAGTTCATTAGACTATCCTGGGGTAGAAATGATTGGACAAGTAGCTGACTGAGCAATTAAATGTGTAGAAGGTGGGTTTTGCATTGTGTCTCGTTATTGGGTTACCCTATATCTAATAAGAGACGAACTCTGTTCAGTGAGGTATTCCTAATCTCTCTCTTTCACGTGTAGTTTTAGTAACATGCCTGACCTTACACTGCAGACAGGCAGGAAAATGTATGGGTAACATGCTGCAATTTTCCATCAGTGGAAGTACTAACCTGTTTCCATCTCAAGTTAAGAGGAAATTGTCCAACAGATTAAAAATTAGTTGGGCCGAGAAAAGACAGAGAACTTTTATAAACATTCTTTCCTTAAGAAACCAGATCAAATTATCCATAAAAACATCATGGATTTTTATAAGGATTCAATCAGATAAAATATTTGGTAAAACAATATTATTCTCTACAATGCAGATCTACATCACCATCAGGACTTTGGTTTTTTTTCACGTTTCCTGCAGGATTTTTGTTCTGCAAGGTAAAAGTTTCTCCTGTCTTCTACACTTGGGCTCTTACTTCAGAGAAACAGAAACAAGATACTACTTAAAATCTATTTATGTATCAATCCCTTTCAGTTCTAGGATAATCTTATGGCTTCTTGCTATCCTGTTTAATTCTATATATTTCCCTTTAATATTCAGACTCTCTAGGGATGGTCTGCATGGATCCAGTTCTTCCCAATCAAGGTGGAAAAGAATTCATCCTGAAGATCTAGAGAAATAAGAAAGCTTTATGGGATCTGAATTGTGATAATACACAAGGTGCTATATTTTCATTCTGAGAGCATGGCCTTCTCCATTGCATATTCAACAACAACACGGAGACATGATAAGAAATGTTTTGCTTAAAAGATGTTGATGTTGAGTTCGAGTGTGTTCAGACAGGTTTATGGTTCAGATGTGTAACAGACAAAACTTTATAAAAAATAAACCACTTTTTCTAATCAGGAAGAGACCCAGAATTTACTAGGTATGTATATTACGCTGCTAAAAGCAGAGGTCTTGCAACAAAATTGCAGCAGTAAAAAATGTATATGAATGTTTGCTCTAGGTCATCAACTACGAAATGGGGGGAAATCTAATGGTGAATTCTAGTCTGGTGAAAGTCACATCAAGTGGAAATAGTGATGTGAAAATTGACAGAATTCCTGTTTTATCCTTTTTTGTGTAATAGGCAAAATATTGAGTGTCAAAACAAAATGTTTATCTCTAGCAACCAACATTATTTGTGCTCTCTTCCTGATATCCTCCTGTAATTCTTTTCTATTTTATTATAAATTTAAGAATTGTGTTGAGTGATTTTTATGAAGAGTGTTAAGGTAATCACCAGAACAGGACAGAAAAGGTGTCTGGACAACTTTGCATTTCTAATAATACCTGAGAAACAGGTGTTAAGGTGAATAGGAAACTTTGACTCTTAAATGCAACAGAAATACTTATTGAAGGCAATACAATTCTTACTGATGTCAGTGGAAGTTCTGTCATTAATTCCTTCGCACTCCAGGGAGTCCAGACACAAATCCTATTGCAGTTGTATCTGAAAAGTTAGTTCATAGATTTCTTGATGCAAAGTTTACTGTTATACAATCAAATGGCATTGAGATAGCTGACATGAATTTATTCTATAAAGTTCTATTCTCCTTTGAAGTCTGCTGATGATTTATTTTCTGTCACTCCTAAGTCTACCTTAATGCACTATTATGAATGGCTGATGCTTCAGATGTATTACATCACTCTTTGCAAGACTTAAGCTTCATGTTGGCATCAGGTATTGTCTGGCACAATCCATTTAACTACTGTATTTCAGTCCCTAAGCTTTTGATGAATCTGGAATCATGACTTAAATATTTACACTTTTCTGTTGAGGTGTGTTACAAGAAAGAGATTATGCATGCAGAAAGTGTGTGGGGAGTTTGAAGATAACAAATGATACATCAAGCACAGCTTAATGTGGTTTTACTGGAGTAGGAACAGTGGTAATAAATCACCTGCCAATGTTGATAATAAAATACTGCACTGGCCTCCATCAGCCACAAGAGAAAGGTTAAATGTTATTTCTCACAATAACCATGTGGTCTTCATTCCTGACATCTTTGATACAAAATTCTGTCATTACTTTCTGTAGAAACTGTGTTCTTTTTTCAAACAAATATTCCATTAAGAATAAATACTGATGCTTGCTGACCTCCAGTATCCCTGAAAAACCTTCATCCATTTAATGGTTATTAGACCATAGAAATTGTCTTCCATTTTGGGGTAAATACAGCAAATACTGAGCAAAGTCAGAAGCTGAAGCTTGGAATTCACCATGACCAGGTTTGGTTGCCCTCTGATGGTCTGTTTCATAGCTACTAAGACTATCCTGCATAGTGGGTTTGGGTTTTGGTTTTTTTTTTTTTTGTTCAAAGCAGTCAAAAATGGTGTTATTAACCTTAATATTATTCTTTATTTGGTTAGTTATTTTCTTGTTTGTTTGTGAGATGATTTGTTAGATGGTGTTAGATGCTGCATCTAACAGTTTCAAGGGTGGGGAGAAGTGATATCGGGTTATTTCTGGATCTCAAGATCTTACCTTCCTCCAGGTGCTGGGCACCCCATGCTTGTGAGATGGAGCTTGGATGGGTTTTCCCAGGGCCTGCTGTGCAGTTTAGCATAGATCCTGTCTGTATAGAGAAGCTGCCCCGTTTTGGCCCTTCAAGCTAACAGGTCATTTTGTTACAAGCAATCAACCCCATTCCTCGAGGCTGTTCTCAGTGGAGCTTCTTGCTGTACTGGTGTGTCAAGGTCAATAAGGATGGTTCCTACACAATAAAAATAATAAGAATAAAAAAGAAAAAATAAAATACTAACATGTTGCACGCCCCTTACTGTGGATGCTGCAGAAATATGCCTTAAGTGAGCAGATCTATGCTGAGTACTATGTAGGTGGTATGGTGTGTAGTAAAGGGTCAGGTCCTTTCTAGAACAGATAAACTTTGGGGAAAAACAGCCTTACAAGACCCAGGGGAAAGTTCTTCTTTGGTTTGTATTTGCACCATTTCAAACATTCTATTTTGGCATTTTATGATTTTATTGGTACAGAGCATCTATTTAGTGTGTTAAATGCTTCTGTTGTATTTTGTATTTGTATATATTTGTATTAGGTCTTGAGCATGTTTCCCATATATTCTCCCCTGCTGGTTCCATGGACCTCAGCAGGTTCAAACTTGAAAAACAATGAAGAGCAGGATGTATGCAAGAGGAGTACATCAGTCTGTCCTTTGAAGTAGTGTTCTCCTGCAGGTGAACCTCTGTTGAGCTGACTCATCCCACCTTCTCAAGGCACAAGGTACAGATATTACCCAGCAACCACATTAAGCTTCTCTCATTACAAGGATTTTTTCTGAATGCTCAACAGCATTCCCACTTAATATCAAAGTACTATGGATGGTCCCAGAACAGTATTTTTTGTAGGTAATTATTTTATACCTTTTTCTCAGTCTCTTAGTTATGATGTAGGGCTCAGTCTGCTATTTTGGCATATGACACTAAGGAGCTACTAGAACTAAGTGAAATGTCAAATTTTCGATCTTATTTCTAGCAGAGTTACTGGAATTGGCATCTGCAGAAAACTGGCCCTCTTCTTCCTAACCAGACAAGTGGGGTCAAACCTTTTTTGTACTTCATTTCCCAGTTTGATCAGTCTAGCCATCTCTCTATTCATTAGTTAGCTAACAAGATAATTTGAGATACTTTTACATCCTGATCAGTGTATGAATGAACGACTGTGTGTATAAGAGAGGGTACCTTCGTGTCAGATACTTCTGGGAACAAATTACCAGGAGAAAAGGAGAAAGATGAGAAGAATGAGATAGGAAAGAGACAGAAATATTTTTGCAGTAAAAGAAATGAGAACAGAAAAGACAGGAGAAGGAATTTCAAATATAACACAGGCTAGGAGTTGCTCAGCTTTCACCAGAAATTAATGGAAAGATGTTGGGTTTATGGAGCTGTAGTAAATTAGTGCAGTAAATGGACAAAGTGTGTATATGCTGTTAGAAATACTCTAATGCAGTTCTCTAAAATTCTCAGAGTCCCTGAAAAGAAAAGCACATTTCTTATTTCCATCCTTTTATGTTTTTATTCTGTATTATCTTAGAATTTTCCTTCTAAAATATATTAAAGGAGTCTATCTCCTTAATACCACTCCTTGCATCCTACTTCAAAATACCTCTCTGAGCTCAGAGTTCTCATTAGGACTACAAATGAGAGCAAATATGTCACTTTTTATTCACAATATGTTAGTGTCTATATTGCCTATGGTACTAGAAGCGTCTGGCTTTGCAATGTTAAGTTTAATTTTGCCAGATCTAGATTCAGTTGTTTAAACACAAGTTTATTATGCAAAAAAAAAAAAAAGACAGATAATAAAAAGAAGTTAGAAAACAACAAGGCAGAGTGAAGCAGAAATCAGCAAGAGAGATTTGCTCTGTAAGTGCAATAAATAAAACATTTAATTCTCTTTATTACATTAGGGAAAGAAAATGATGCACCCTGTTGTATTTGAGTCAAAGTATTTTAGTGTCTGATCATTCCTTTCATAAAAAACCTCTGCTTAGGTTTTAGTGAGGTGAACTTTTATGTACATGCTGTGTAATGTGTAGTTACTTCTCACAAATTTATGGGTGTGTGTAGGAAGGATTCTTGCAGCCCAGAAAGCCAGCTGTATCCTGGGCTACATGAAAAGAAGCATGAGCAGCATGTGCCTGTTGCATGTGCAGTTGGAACTAGATGATCTGAGGTTCCTTTCAACCCCAAAGAGGTTATCTAGGGATATCCAGGGTACCCCTGTACTCAAATTAGCTTACAAGTGTTCATGGCTTCCTAATTATGCTTCTCCATCATATTCCTATTTTCAAAGCCAAAGAACTTTTAATTAAAGGAATAGGGATTTATTTTTTTTAGAAAAGTTTAGATTCTGCCCTCAAAAATTCCTAGCCTAAGAGGTTGCTCACTTAGAAAGCCAGGGTTTTATTTCACTTGTCAAAATCATATGTTTCACAACATCTAATTTTTAGAAAGAATAAAAAAAAAAAATTAGTGTTAAAGAAAGATGTAGAAGAAAGGTAGCTGGATGAGCAGATGTTTTGTTAACCTACATGTGTGGCTAAAAAGTGAGTCCAGTTTCTTAGTGCTGTTACTTTTCTGTAGGTAGCATATTCCAGGGTTGAAAGAATGACCCTATTCCAGAGCCTGGCTGATCTTTTATTGCCCCTTTTACAGACTAATGGTCTTTTAAACCTTTAAATGTAACTCTGTCCCAGCCAAAACCAGTACACTAAGCTATTTTTCTTTACAAAGTTGCTTAAAGCACTCTGTCATAGATCATTCCAAATGCAATTATTTTAATGATGCTATGTATTAATTTCTGCATGAGGGGAAAATATAATCATTTTAATTTGATGTTACTGAAGCTTTTGAAAATTCAGTTTGTAGTATTTTTTCTTTCCCATTCATCACACAGGAGAGAAGTACAAGACTTGATAGCTGTGAACCATACTGAAAAGATTATTGTTTCCAAGTGATTATTTCTCCTTCACTTTCTGAGATCATTTTTCACCATCTGGATATATTTCATCTGACTCCTTTTACCTGGTAGTTTATTTATAGTTAGGGTCCTTTAAAATCAGGACAGTCTTATTCTGATTTTTAATCTTCACAGCTTTCTTGTGTGAAAAATGCTCGAATACCTTCTACACCCTGAAATCTCACTGGAAGAACAACAGTCTGACATAAAAGGCCATTTGCTGCAGAGACTGGGTGAAGGTACTATGATCACAGAATGGTTTGGGTTGGACCACTACAGGTCATCTAGTCCAAATCCCCTGCTGTGGGACATATTTTAGTAGATCAAGTTGTCCAAAGCCCCGTTCTACCTCAATTTCACCTGTTCCAGGGATGGAGCATCCACTCTTCTGGGCAATGTATTTAGTTGCCATGTTGAGAAGTACCAGATTAAAATCTCATAGTTCAGAATGTTTTCCCTGGTTACTTTGGTGAAAATCATGCATGAACACTTATCTGATGAATCCTGCTTTCTTCCTTGCTTCTTTCCCCCTAGTGCATAACTGTTCAATTTCAGCTATTTTACCCCATGAAGGAAACTTTTCTCTATTTATTTAACTATATCTCACTTGTATGAATTGGTTCTCCAGTACTCTGTTTGGTTTTGCTTTTTCCTCTCCTAGTTTTATAACTTGAGATGTTTATTATCACCTTTCCATCATCACCATCACTGTTATTCAAGGCTCAGATACTGTTTGAATCTGATTCAGAGGGTGATATACAACTGTGTTGATATAGAAGATGAATGCAGAGGAGTGTAAGGTGAAGCAGAGGTGTCAATATCTGGTGTTATATCCTGAGACAGCAGGTTGCAACATGGGATGGCAGAAGTTTCATTAGACATTAACTGGGGACTGAGAATGGAAGAGCTAAAGGATGGGGAAAAAAAAACAGGAAAGGGGTGTAGATGAGTTGGCTTCTTCACAAAATTCTATCATATCATTTAATTATTTTCAGCTTGTTAGACAAAATATGTTTCACTTATGTTATGCAGATGACATTTGTGCAAGATTTAATTAGTCTAACAGAGTCTGTCGCCATTTGTAATCAGGTTGTCAGAATCTAAATTCTTTAGAGGTAATAATAATGTAAATAATAATGTAAACAGTTCACAACTAGCTAGCAGGTACCATGTGAAACATGGAAACATCTCCAGACATCTGTGAAGCCTTCAGCTGAAAAGCTTCCTGATGGTTTTTAGCCATTTCCTAATTGTATTATACTTCTGAAATATTTATGGGTTTAACTGGGTTTCTCTTTTAACTGTGTCAAATGAGCAAATGAACCTATTGATGTTAAAGGGTTGGTGGAATATTATTTGAAATGGTCCCAGTCCTGCTCCTACAGGGTTGGTATCCGGATTGAAAGAACTAGTGTTACATCGACACAGGCTGACAGTTACTTATTTTCTCAAGAAAAAGGGCAACTGACAAAGTGTGTGGAGACTGAACTATCTTTTTCCCCCAGAGTTTTCCTGACAGGTAAGGTTGAGACTTGCAGAAATGTCAGGAAGATGCTGATGGCCAGAGGACACTCTTCCTATGACTAAAATGGCTCCAGTGTGTCAGTCCCATTCTGTTCACATTTGCAACATTGTTTTCAAGACTTCTTTTTGTTTGTTTCTCAATAGTGTTTAAAAGATGGATGGCAGTCTATGAAGAAATACTGATAGCTTCTGTGAACTTCCTTTTTGAGGGAAAAAAAAAATTACTTGTTAATCTGAACAAATGCTGTATCTCTCCGAATTTTTCTTTAGTCTTATCACCCACAGTGTTATGATTTTGTGCTATATTTAATTAAGTAATAGGGTTTAAATTACTTATTGTATATTTTTCACACAATAATTTTCATTGATTCCTTTTCAGTCTTTTTTTTTTTTCCCCAGCAAGTATATATCTTTTTTTACTGGTGTTAAGTGTAAGGCTTTGACTCAAACTTGATTGCATGAAGTCCACATTAGTTAACACCAAACTCCCTTTCCTATTATGATGCAGAGTAGCATCTTTCAAATAACCATGTTTACTAGGATAAACAGAGCCAGGTGTGATTTCTTTCCAGAGATACTTTCATATACACTTCACATAATTTCCAAAGTAGAAATTATTTGTGTGGGTTTTTTTTTCCACTTCATTTTGCCCAGTGAACACCTCCAAAATTAAATAAACATATATAGTAACCTTTATTAAATTATTTTGATCCAATTAAGCTCGTGGTTTTGAATTATTTTTTACATATTTTTACAGACTTTTTCATAAGCCACAGCAAAAGAAACAGTAACTGTGAATTTATAAATATCCTGCAGGTTATCTACTTGATAGTATTTTCTACTTTTGTGGGAGTTGTGATGATGTTTCTTTGAGGTCACTGGGGTTTTGTGAGGGGAGGTCATGTAAATATAGCTCCTGCTTTTAGAAATGGGATGTTTGAATAGGGCATTGTTTTTGTCTTCAGTTGATATGGCAACAGGGGCTTGGGTCATCCAAAAAATAACCGGTGAACCCCAGGCCAAAAAAAATAAGGGAAAAAAGAGAAAAAGCAGCATTTTGAACAAATCAGAATACAAGGACAAGGGAAAGAGGCACAAAAGTATAAGGACTGTACTTGGTAAAGCCTTCTGTCAGACAGACCTTGTTGCAGACACCGAGTTGTTCAAGGACTTCAAGAGATGCTCTTAGCAAGAGACTCAAATCTTGTAAAGAGTCAAGAAATAACATTGCCAAGATAGAGAAAACTCTGTGGTCCCTACCTGCTTGGAAGTGTCTGTTCTCTGGTGAATTTTAAAATATTTTATTTTGCAGTTGCAATACTGAGAGCTTGGGAAAGGGAGTTCCTAACCTTGCTTCAGTTTTGTTGGAAAAGTAAACAGAACCAATTTTTTTACCCTTCCATAATAGTGCCCAATTTCTTTGGGTATACAAAACATTTCTATTTTCTGTCTCTTCTGCAGAAACTGTTTTACTGAAATGAATATTCATTGAAGCACCTATGTGAAAGGTGAAACCCTATGCTCTTTTCTACATTTACTGGGTAATAAAACACTTTATGCAATACAAAATTCATGCAGAATGCCTTACGACACATTAGCACTCAGCAGCGAAGTGGCAGACCTCGACTTCTGTTGTGAAGCAAGAAGACAGGCAAACACGAACTTGGATCTCCTTTTGCAAGTTAACTGTCCTGTCCTCTTCCCTGCAAATCTGTTATTTCACATTTCTCACTGCTGCCACTTGAAGATTTTTAAACTGCTGCTCATTTTCAATTAAAAATTTGCAAATTAAGCTTTTTGCTCCCATTCCTTTTAGGTGAGAAATTCTGGAGGATGCTACTGCCATGTTAAGTCAAAATTTACTTATAGATTTTTTTTTAATCAAAGACCAAATAGGGAAATAATCAAGCTGTTGAGTATAACCTATTGCTACCATTGGAATAATAAGACTCATCTTGCAGACTGAAGAGAGATTATTTTTGCATGAGAGGACTAAGCAGGTCATATGGAATCCAGCAGTATCTGCACACAGAGGTCAGCTGCCATTTCAGCTGCACATGCTGCTTAAAGGCTCTCCAACATCTTGACATTAAAGATCAGAATTTGATAACTGTGCTTGAATTAGTTAACACACAGGTATTTTAGGTAACAAACGGCAGGACTAGAATATACAATTACAAGTCTAAAGTGAAGGTTGTTAGCGAAAGATAAGGCAGAAGACAATGAATGTGTTTTTGAATTTTACATAACATAGTTGAAAGCAATTAGTATAATCCCCAAAATGTTTAGTTTATGCCAGTATTATTCTGATTATTGTGTAATATGTAATTAACATAAGTAAAATGTTTGGGTTTACTTATTTATATGAATCTTTTAATGCTTTTTATTTCAGATAGTGTTAAAAACAAACAAAAACCCACAAAAACAAACAAACAACAACAAAACAAACAAACAACAACCAAAAAACCCACCTTGGGCTTTGTCTAGGCAGAAATCCAGGAAAGATATTCTTTAAAAGTAAAAGAAACTTCCCCCCCCCATAAATAAGACACATAAATAAGCCCTTCCCAATAAAAAAAAAATTCTTTGTGGAAGAAAACATTTTTTAAAAGAAGCTGTTTTCTTCTTTTAAGTTCTTTTGAGCATAAAAAAATATCGTGTGTGTTGTGATGCTTTAACTCTACTTCAAGATAGTTATGCATTTGTGTGCCTTCTTCCAACATCAGAAACATTTGTTTACAATATAGAATTGAGTGGATCCCTCTAGCACGTGTGGAATTCAAGTCCCCAGAGGGTGCCTGAAGACCTGAGCCATCTAAGAAATGTCTTTTCCCTTGGAAACAGGTGGTTCTCAGTCGGCCTGCTGCAATCTCAGGGCACAGGGGGAGAGGTGCTGCTCCATGGGGATAGGGAGCAGGGTGCAGGTCCTGGGGTTTGAGCTCAGTGGGCAGTGGCAGGGTGCCGAAAGAGAATCTGCCGTTGCCACAGGGCTGAGGCATCAATCCTTAGTTGCTCTATTATGTGGTACACTTCAAGATTTCTCTAGCATGAGGTATTAGTTGTCAATAAGATTTATTCTATGTCTGGCTGTGCAACATATTTCCAGTTTTCTTACTACTGTTTAAGTTAGAGCTGTTCTGGATAAATCCAGGACCTTCTGACACCTCAAAAAATGGTCCATGCCATCTCTTTCATTTGTAGATCACAACAACAAAACAACCTGTTCAGTCTCAATGTGCACTGTAGAGTAGTGACTCAAAAACCTCTCTCTGCCCATTCTCCATGCGGAGTTTACCTCTCTATACTGTTAACTCTTTTCTCAAAGCAGAGAAGAAAAACAAAAAACAAACATCAGCAAAAAAAATACCCCAAAAATTTTTGATGCAGAAAAGCATAAGAAATAAGAACAAGCAATAATTTATAGATGAAGAATGTGAAATCTCTCTTGAGGGAAAAGGGGCCATATTGGAACAGAAAAGTGAGGGAAGTGAAGGTAGACACAGATGTTCCAATGTGATGCTAGAAAAAACTAAATGTGTACAAGCCCTGGGAGAGGTGGGTGAGGGATTAGATGCTGTGACCTCTCTGGAATGAAATCTGTGGGGGACAAAGCCAAAGAAAACCAGGAATTGCCCTGCTCCTTTTGCCTTTAGAGTATCGACTGGGGTTTTTTGTTTGTTTTAGGTTGGGGGTGGTAGTAGTGTTTGTTTGGGCTTTGGTTTTGTTTTGGGTTTTTTTCGTTTAACTGGCAGAAGGAAACATAGCATGGAAAAAATTAGCATCTGAAAGATTGTATTCTAGCCTAGGGCCTGAGGTAGGCAATTTTCCTAAAGCAAATCTGTTGTTTCTCTCCCACCCCTCGGTGATTTTAGCTCAGGTTCTTCAAGTAGCCACCTGGACAGGGCAATTAGCACATCAAGCAGCTGATTTAAATAGACCCTAATTTAGGTGACCCCGGTAAGACGTCGGTTAGTGAGGGGGCGGGTGTTTGGGTGGTTTTTGGTACGAAGGCTGTCTGCAACAAGGGGGTCTTGCATTTACTGGAAAGATTCTCCTGAGGTAGGTCTGATAGTTTGAAAGAATTGCTAGTGCTAGGATTAATGAATTAAATTGATTTCTGAAGAAGAAACAGTCAAGGGCTGTTTTATATAATTAAGAAAAAGCCTCTGATATTGTTGAAACATTGGGAAAATAGCAGTGGAGCTGGAAAAAAACCTGCTTGTCCTGTGGAGTTGGGATTGGGTGTTTTTGTTGTGTTTGGTTTTTGGTTTTTTTTTCCCCTGTTTAAACTCTGCTAGGAATGGACTTTTCCCTAATA
>VXBZ01012099.1:7515-22572 GCA_013399135.1 Heliornis fulica | reverse complement strand
AAAAAAAAAAAATCCAACAGATTTCTGGTACTTTCTTTTTAAAATAAACTCAGAAACCCAAAGTGACTTTCCCTTTCCTGAGGAAAGTGCTGATACAGAAGTGTCTCTGTTGGTCCTCGTAAAGACACATTTGCTGTTCTGGTCTCTGGTCCTGAGTAGAACATCCATCCTGTATAGGGCCAATGTTGTTTCCTAGACTGAGCTAGGGAATTCAAGTGCAGGCTCATTCCTGACACAAGTTAAGACTTCCAATGGAACTCGGGATACTAGCTTTAACATTATCACTGACATTCACAAATCTTTGGAAGATTCTTTTAAATTGTATGTTAACATTAAAATTGACATAACTGGCATGTCATGACTTATTAAAATGTTATTCAGGTGTTCATGTGTATCTCTAGCTCATAAGATAGTTAATCAACTTTCCTTTCTGACAAGTCCTAATACCAATTTAATATGTTTTAAATGAGAAAAGGACTTTTTCTTGACTGATAATTATAGGCTAGGAGTTATACCCAGAGTATGTTGGGGATCTGGTTTCTCAACTGTGAAGGTGTTCTGCTTGTTCCTAGTCAAAATTAAATGAAACAAATACTGTAAATATTAGTTGAGTAGGTGTGACTTATGCAGATTCCCTTTGAGGAAATGAAGAAACTTCCCTGAAGACTCAGGAAGGAATTGTAATTAAAAAAAAAACCTCTTGCTTTCCTGAAGCTGCTGGCACCAGTGCTTTTCTGACTGCAGAATAGATCTAGTTTGCCAGTGTTGGGTGAACTAGCTTGTTGAGCCATAATGGGTACTGCTCTTATGCCTCAGAACCAGCTCATTTTGCTGTTTTACTAAGCACAAGATCCATAGGGGTTGTCATATGGAGTTACTGGCTGACAGTGAGTGTTGATGCTACAGTTTGGTATTAGCTTTCTTATGGGAGAGACAAATTAGGCTGCAAAATAAGGAATTATTTTCCTGAGTAATCATTATGCTGATGGCAAAGAATGAAAAACACATCAGTTTCTATTTTCAGAATGTAAGAATAGCTCTTAATATCTTAAATGCTGCATTGTGTATTAATGCTTCAGGTATTTAATCAGCAAAATAACTGAAAAGCTATTCTATGACTAAACAAATTTGTGCTGGAAATACATGAAATTATCTACATCTATTTCACTAATACATGATATATTTGTTAAACAAATAAACATTTCCTTATGGTTTTAATATCCAGATTAAAAAACTTTCTCTGCTGAGTCTGGTACATTCAAATATTATTCTTTACAAAAGCATAAAGTTAAAGGCATATTTTACAGCAGTTTTTGTTAACCTGTAGGTGGTACTTAGGCTGCAAAGAAGTAATGTGTTAGGGAGTCCCTAGATGTACTTTATATTTTTCATGCTAGAAATCTGGGAAAACTATCTTAAACTGTTTCAGAAGTCATCTGTGGAAGAAATGTTTATTATTTTCTGGTTCTGTTTTCACTACTTGAATAACTTGTCCTCAGTTGTGCATGTTTAAGGAAAGCTGCAGGCTTGGTTATAAAGCCTTATCCCTCCTCTCCTCTAACTGTGGACCAGAGCACAGTAACTGGTTTTGAGTGAGAACAAACACTAAGAATATCTATTTATAAGTGTTGAGCTGATCAGCCAGCTGTTGTGGGTTTGGCTCCCTTGTCTCTGTTCATGTGCTTTCTTTAATGGCTGCTTCTCACACTACTGTCTGTTTTGTTTGGGTGTTCCAAGTTATTATTAGGATAGAATGATCTTGTAGGCATACACGTACAAGACTGGATAGAATTTGAAAGTACTTAAGACATATTTGTACTTAATGTGTTTTAGTAGAAAAAAGTTACATATATTTAATCTAATTTTTAAATGACTTCTAAACTGATCTCTTTAATTGTCATTATGGAGACAGTTGTCTGACAAAAACCTTTCAGTCAGGAAAAAAGCCAAAGCAAACCCAAGCCAATGCAACTTGGCTTCTAGTATTTATATGCAAAGCTGTCAAGAACTAGGTTTAACTTCTATATTTGCCTATTGACCTTGTATAGAAACTGTGCATTGACTTTTTTGGATAAAACTAATCTCAGCATTTGTCCTTGTGTCTCTCATATTTTTTTCCTTACCAGTACCTCGAGGGGGCCTACAAGAAAGATGGGGAGAGGCTGTTCAGTAGGGCCTGTTGTAACAGGACAAGGGGTGATGGTTTTAAAGTAGAAGGAGGGAGATTTAGATTGGATATTAGAAAAAAGCTCTTTCCTGTGAGAGTGGTGGAGCACTGGAACAGGTTGCCCAGGGAGGGGGTGGATGCCCCTGGATCCCTGGAGACGTTCAAGGCCAGGTTGGATGAGGCCCTGAGCAAGCTGATCTAGTTGGGGGTGTCCCTGCTTCTTGCAGGGGGGTTGGGCTGGATGACCTCTGGGAGTCCCTTCCAATCCTAATCATTCTATGATTCTATGAATCTTCCTTTTTTAAAAAATAACTGAATCAGCAAATCCTGCTTGTCAGGAGAACCAATATGAAACTTGAGTGTACCAGTTCAAAAGTAACAAATTGTATGTAATGCCTACTGATGATGGAAATTCAGCTAATGGTGTGATGAATTTATATATGTTTTGGAATTGCTGGTAAACTTGCATTTAGGTCTAAATTTGTTTTCCTGATTTTCATGCTGTTAAATTTTCCAACATCTGTAGGCCAGGCAGAACTGTTGCTTGCCTAAGTTCATTGTCAATATTGTTTATCTCCCCCCCTTCCCAGCTTTTTACCTAAATTAAACTTCAGATGTGGAGAAGGAAGAAAAAAAGAAAACAATTTTTTCTTGCCGAAGCCAATGCTTAATTTTGGATGATTCTAAGGTCAGCTAAGCGTAGGACTGCAGACCAGCTCTGAACTGTCTTTACTTTCGAACCAGCCACAACTATGACATAATGCTCTAATCTCTGATTTACAAGAAAGGATTTTTAGCCTAGTGGTTCTAGAATTCCCAGTTTTGTTGTTGTTTTCATTAGCTTGTGATCCAGCAGACTTTCTTTCTAAAAAATTTATTTCTACAAATACATTAAAAAGTAGGTGCTTTGTGTATTCTTCTGGATTGCCACACTGAACTCCAGTAAAATGTCTGATTCTGTAGTAAGAAACCATCAATACAGAAACTGAGTAGTGATGAATTTCTGGGACTTCTCTTTTGGGTTTTGTCATATTTACAGTGTAGCACATATATTTATTTCCTTCCCCAACCCACTCCCCCACTGGATGACTAGAATATACCACCTTTGGGGCCTTATATCAGGTGAGATTACATTAATTTCTCTTAATGTAAATGACCCTTTCAATTCTCATAGTTAAATGATTGTGGATTTTATGTAGGATCTGTAACATTGGAAGAAAAAAAAGCAGATAACTGCAAATGTTCTGTCCTGTTTTGGTCAATGTTTTTTACTAGTTGGTAAATGGGCCAACATAAAAATTTTGCTTAAATAGTTATAATGCGGGAAGAGTGTCATAAGAGGTTCCTTAAAGCTTCCTTCATGTGAAACTCTAAAATGAGTAAGAACTCTAATTTACATTGAATGACTGTGAATGTGTCACTAAAGGATATCCATGAACCTTTTCACTTCGAGCAAAACCAGAGGGTATTCCCCTACAGAAGTAGCTGATGCTGCTTTGTTAATTGCTGTAAAATAGGCTAATACTGGGAAACTCTTGATACTTTTTGGGTCAGAAATTGGATTTGCATTAAAAAAAACTGTAACAGCATGAACAAACAGTTTGGAAGAGTTGTGACTCTAGTGGTGGCTTGCCTCATGTTCATTGACACTGTAAATAGATTTCTGCAGGATAGTTATATGCTGTTTCATTATCAATTCACTCGTGTAAGTAAAGTTTCAGTAATGCTTTCTTTAAAGCACTGTTTCAAGTTATAAGATGTTGTGCTTTCGTATAATATATCATCAGATGAACATAAGATCCAGACTGCCCTGAGTGCTTTGTTTCCTTTTTTTTTCCCCCAAATAAAATTATTTTGTTATCAGCAATTTTAGGTGAGCTTATTTTTTTTATAGGGAATTCTTAGGAATGATGGATGCGATAACCAAAAATTATAACTTCAGAATAAATTTTCTTGGGTTCTAGGCATTGTTGAGCTTACTTCAATTTGCTGCAGCTTTCAAACTGTATATGAAATATGTAATGTATGGAACAGTTATAGGAGGGTGCTTAATCTTTGTCCTGACGCAGCTGGTGGTGAGTAGGTTTGAAATAAACATCTGAACGGTTCTCCAGTTCATGTTTCCTATGGGATTTGGTGGGAGGGGGCATGGGACTGTGAGAGTAACAGTAATCCTATTTAAAAAAAAAAAAATTAAAAAATTAATTCTCATTCCCTTGCTGTAAAGAAAATAAAAAATCTAGACATAGTCTCTGTGCATCAGACTTGTTTCACTACTTGAAAAAGTAGGATTACGTGGTTCTAGAGGAATGTTTCCTTTAGGCTGGGACTGAATTCCCACAAGTTACTGCACAGCTGCATGTGAACTGCTCAGTTGTCTTCTATTCCAGCTTCCACTGATGCTACTCATATATACATTAAATGCATTGCTAAGTCTGGGAAGCTGGTATGTTGTAACAAGCTTATTTCTGTGGTATGAAGTTAAAAATCATAATATCTTCAATCAGTGTGAAGATAATAGTTTTTATCCCGACAATTAGCAAATACATGGCTTATGATGTCTACTTTGAAAATGTGTGTCATAAATACCCGTGTTAGCTGGCATAGCAGCTCTTGTGGCAAGAGCAGACAACTGAGTGCAAACTCTATGCAGCCTATGAGTAAAATCCATGTTTATGTGTACAAATACTAATGGGTGATACCCAGCACTTGCTCAGTCATGCTAGACATGCTACCTCTCATTTGGCTTTGGAGGATTATGTAGAGTTTGAAGTTAGAAGTAACAAATGAATCTTTAAAGAACTGTTAATTGAACATAAATAAACCTTAGAATAAGGGACCGAAGTGTGTGACAGGAAGTAGATTTAGACAAGGGGAATACATTTGATATGTAGGAGTACTAAATTTGTGGTTTCTTATCCTCAATGCATTTCAGTGAAGTTCTTCATGGAATGACTAGTAGATTTAAGATCACTTTTAATCTGCTTTTAAGGTAATACACTTGTATAGTGNTTTTTTGGTTTTTTTTTTTTTTTTTTAAGATCACCTTTAATCTGCTTTTATGGTAATACACTTGTATAGTGTTTATTATTAGAAAGTTCTGTGTGTTCTACTGAGTCTTGACCAAGGTCTAGGAATAAAATTCATAACTTCTTGGTTTCTACACCATGAATAGCCTTTTTCTTCCTCTCTACTTTTTGTACCTCTGTATTTGAAAAACCTGTTACTTTGAATACCCTGTGTCTAGCTTAAGCATTTATTAGAAAATGGAAGAATGCAATGATGTTTGAGAGAACCTTGTTGGGCTTTGTTCTTGCTCTGACAATAGTTAATGGTCACAAATATGGGGTTTCTGTGTTACTGGTCTAGATGGTGAGCTGTTCAGGATGCAGTTTGTCACTTATTTGCTGCTTGTGTGTTTTCATTTATTTTGGAGTTCTTTAATGGCCTGGATGTCACTAAGATTGTTATGAACTGCTGTAATCTAATTTGATGGTATTTTATAGAACTTATATGTGCATATATATAAATACAAGGATTTATTTTCTATACTCAATATTGATGTAGTTAGTATGCTTCTGTAGGTCAAACAAATGACAGTGCAAGTATAAACATAACTGTGCATGTATGGAAATAATGCATTTAGTTACACTAGTGTTTCTGCTATTGGTTATGACCTTGCTGATGCTTCTGCAGCTGATACTCTGAATAACTGATTCACTCTGAATGACTGAGAGCGTTGGCCACTAGCAAAATCAGTTGAAATTGTGCATTATAATTCCAATGCGCCCTTCTAAATGCTTATTGTTGACTGCGCTTGAAGACGATGCCGGGAACTTTAAAATGACTTGTTCTTATTGTGTCTGTTTCTCTGAAATGTTTAAGTTGAGTTCCATTTTTCTTTTGTGTCATGAGGCCAGTATAGCTCGGTACAGCAATGTCTGAGTGTGGATTAAGGGTTGCATTTATTTATAGATGGAATGACAGTTCTAGAACTAGATGTAGAGCTCTGAGAACATGGCACAAATGTATGGTATCCCAGTCTATGACAAGTATTTGGGTTGGAGGTGTGTATGTTAAAGTATATGTACAGTTAAGATGGAATAATGCTTGAAGAGAGAGGGTGAAACTGTGTTAAGAATGTATTCCTAGAAGCAAGAAGAAGTAACACAGATACCATGCTTGACACCTTTTTCCTAGCAAAATTCCTCTAAACTACTTTATGTAGTATGGATAAAATGTGCAGTCTGAGCTCAGAGGATGGAGTGCTATATTCTCAGAATAACAAGCTAGTAGAATCAAACACTGAACATCTCCAGACTGGCCATTTGGGAATGCATTGTCCTCGGTTTGGACTGGTACACCAAGGAATAAAGCGAGACTTACTCTGAATTTATCTGGCTCTGAGAAGGAGAGTGAAAGTGTGTGTATTTGCAGGATCACTTCTTGCTTGCTAGTGGTGATCTACCAGTCCTTAGCTCTCTTTCAAGGTCTCTTCCCTTGTACTTGCCCACTGTTTACTGGCTCCTCAATTGTCAAAGCTGTAAGATCTTGAAAGGATGTTACACGTAGCAATGGCTATGTAAATTGATTGATTTTGGTCTTTCAGTTGGCAGTTCTACCAGTTCTTTTAATTGTCTTTAAATACTTTTCCCTAATAATTTCAGTATTAAAATATTTTTTCCACTCTTTTTGTTTCTGTATATTTCCACTTCTGAACTGGGATAGAGTCACACAGAGCAGGTTGGCAAAAAACCAAAGGCCAGATCTCTCTCATGAAGCCAGACTTGGGTTTTGGTTTTTTTTATATACAAGTGGTTAAAGTACCTCTGCAAGTTTATCTGTCCGTGGTGTTTCCTCCCCTTGCCCACTACCTCCATACTCATAACTTTGGGGAGTTTCAGTCACTTCAGCCCACACATTTCTTGGATTTCTGGTTTAAGTTTAAGCCAAATGGTTTTTTAGGGGTTGCTTTGGAAACAAGTAGGCCATGTGAATTGAATGGTAAGAGAGCTGGAATTTCTGTTGCAGTATAGAGACAGCGTTAAAAGAACTGCTAATAGCTATTCCAAAGAGCTTTTACAAGGGAGAAAGAGCAACATGTCAGCATAAAGGGCTGTGAAGCATGTTTCAGTTCTAAGTGTGTTCTCCTTTGGACTTCAGAGGCTATATAAATCTGAGGTAATAATTTCTGAAATTAACTTGGATAGGTGTGCTTTTTGTAGCTTTTCAATAAATAGCTTACTGGTGACAAAGCAAGACCTGGAGTAACCAGCTTTTTTATATACAAGCTTCTGTGACTGGAAAGTGCCAGTGAGGCAGAACTGTGGCAAATTAACTAGTTTTTGAGCTGGTAATTACCCCCCCTCCAAAGCATTCACAAGTATTGTTTTATTTGTATAATAAGCTCTGGCAGTTAATGCCACAGGTGGCAAAGTGTACACCCATTCCTTGCTAGCCAGCCAGTGTTCTGCACTACCAGAATTAATCACTACTGCTAAGGTTTGCTTTCTCATTTCAGCTTATGATTATGCCTTCAAAAGTCTGGTGTCTAAATCAGTTTTGGATAAATTTGTTGGCAGAGGTCCAATGTTTAATTAAGATGCATCTCATTTTAACTAATGGTGGAATTCTCTTGTTTTCAAGTCAGGTCTTCAAAGGTTTGAGATGCTCTAGCTACTCCAGTCTACTCTGGCTAAATTCCAGTTACCACAGCTGTTTCTCTTCTTAGCAAAGGCTTAGAGACAAAAGCCTTTCTTAATTTCAAGTGTAACTTTGCCCTTGTGAAGATGGGGAGAATATACCCCTGGTGCTGCTTACCCTCATGGTTTTTTTCAGCATCTGTGGTGTTGTCTCTCTGTGTCTTTATACCTCTTTCTCTCCAAGGTCTTTGTACCAATAAAGTAACTGTTTTTTCAACAGTTCATCTCTTAGAATGAATATCAGATCTCTGGCATGGGAAGTATTGTCCATTAAACAGAGCAGTAAGATATTTGAGTTACAAATGTGTATTTATTTTACAGATGTAACTTACTAATTGTGCACAGTTAGTAAGTTACATGCCTAGTGAGTTTATATGCCTAAAAGTTCTTCTATCACTTGGATGTTGGTATAGTAACCTGAGATTTTTTGGCTGTTTGGATTCTTGCTAAGGTTGTCTTAATGAGGTCAAATGATTGGAAGGGAGAGAGAATCTGATTCACACTTCTATTAAAACTTAAGGTAGGTAAAAAACCACCACCCTCCCACCATCCCCTCGAAATATTTGAACATTCTGTCAATAAATTGTTTCTGCTGATCCCTATTTTCATTAAGACTGGACTCCCATTTTTCCTCTGTGCCCTATGTGGGAATATTTTACTAGTTGGAAATTTAGGACTCAAGTATATAGAAGACAGCAAATCAATGTGGTGGTGTAACATATCACATATACAGCACTACTATTTGGACAGATCCTTGTATGTAGATTGTATCTGAATTTAACAATTTTTTTTCATGTTACTTTAAATGAGGCATTCTTTTTTTCAGAGGTTTAGTGTACTAATTCTTTGGTTTGTGTCTTTTACCATTTAACTCATAATCTTATACAATGATGAGACATCTCTGCTTAGGATGTAACTGGTCAAATGATGATGACATGAGCATATTTACAATGGTGATGTCAGTTTTCCTTAAGACTGAGAACTAGAGGTTCTGCTGTCAAGTTTTTTTTCTGTGATAGACCTAATTTTAGAACAAAACAATAAAAAAGCCTTAAATAAACTCCCAACACCATTTTAGGCTTTTATGTAAATGATGGCTTGCCAAACTTATTTTGGATCTACTTCATTGAATGGAGAATAATTAGATTAAGATTAAATTACTGATATGGGTTTTTAGATGTTTGTGCTATCTTAAAAAAAGTTTCTGTATACATTCATGTCTGAAATGCAAAATAATATATTAAAATAGACAAGTTTTCTCAATGGCTTTTAAATTCCATTTTGAAGTATTTCAATCAAGGCAACTTTTGAAATAGCAAGTAAATACCTTTAAAGCTGAAAAATCATATATTAACAGATTTAAAAATTCAACCTCTTCTACTGCTCCCTGAAGCATACAGGTATCTTAGTTTTTTGGCTGTTAGAGAAGTACATTTCTTTCTCTTAACCCAGACAAAAAAAAAAAAACCCAAACGAAAACCAGCTTTCAATGCAGAATTACATATTTACTGTTAAACCTTTTAATGGCAGAAACATGTGTTCTTTCAAGTGTGTGAAGATTTTTTGCATGTTTTGGGTTCAAACTTCATTGTTCTTTTTCTTAATCTGTTAGTTTTTCATAGGGAGTACTAATAAGTTGAGATAATACATGGTTTTAGACCTAAATGAAGGACTGAAACTCTAGTTTTTCACTGTTTTTTTTCTAATAATCATTATTTTCTAGTGATAAATTAACACTAAGTTAATGGAGAGAAAGAGTTTTCTTTCCTTCCCTTCATTCTTTAGATATCAGAGATGCATAATATGTCCAGAGTGTTTGTCTTCATGTTTTCATGTAACTTCCAGTGCTGTGCTCGAACATGTCAAAACAAAAACAATTTACAAAACACTTTCCAATAACAAAAGTGTTTACAATACACATGATAAAAAGAGGCTCTGTGTGATTCTTCTAGCACTGAGTCAGTTCTACTGTAAAACAGCTTCCTGGAAGTATTTGACACTGCTATTTTCCAGTGGATGATTATTTTCTGTTGGGTCTACAGACCTTCTTAGGTAGAAAATCCATATTACACTTTATTAGATAATTCTTCTACAGTAGTATCCAATCATTAAAGTGCATTTTTGTTTATTGTGGCTTAACATGTAGTAAAATGCATTTGGTTTGTACTCGTATGTAACTTATACCCGTCACCTCTATTTTTGCCGAAAACTCGCTATGAAACTTCTGAGAAAAATTTTACATTCCTATTCTTTTTATTCTTTCTTCAACTTAGTTGCTTAGACATAGGTCTGAAATCTCAAAAGCTGCATAAGCATTCTGAATGACCATTTTCCATTAATTTTAAATCCCTTAAGCAGCTTTGAAAAATTTAGCAGAAATGCTAAGTCACCCTAGGGTGACATTCCAACCCTGCTGAAGCAGATGGTAAAATCTACGTTGACTTGAGTTGGTACTGGGGCATTTTGGTTACCTGGTGGTGGGGTAAGGTTCTAAACTAGTCAAATATCTCTTCATTTGCAAATTACTGAAGCACATTCTCAATATTAATGAAGAGAATGCTTGTTTCAGTGCTTAAACTTAGATACTTCACCATTTCTAAAGGAGAGACTGAAATAAAGTCAGTTTTTGTCTCATTATAGTTGGTGAATTTGCCTAGATACCCAAGGGTAATGCTGGAATTGCATGAAGCAAAGATGTTTTGAAGTCTCTTCTTTAAATCTGACACTTGTTTTAAAAAGAAAGGTCAAATAATTTCAGAAGTAGGCTTTTGCTTGTGAGGTAGCAGGTGTGGTTAATGTAGCAGGTGTGGTTAATGTAACCATTTACAATGAACAATTTGAGGTGTGAAAAAGCCTGTGAAAATTCAAGCCTCTTGGAAAATGGAGAAGTTCTTTTTCTGTTGGTAGTGTTTTGGTTTATGTAGGTGTAGTCCCCTTCAAAAAGTTTAGGAAGCATAACTGAAACCACTTCTGGAGGCAGGTAAACTGTACACATAAAGTAATCTACTTTTTATAAGCTTCAGTGTGGCCAGTATTATGAGTAGCAATTTCTGACAAGGGTACGCCATGCTTTCTTAGCATGTTTCCACTAGACATTATTTTCACTGATGAAATTCAGTGGCTTTTATCTTCTGAAGTGTATAGCAAAACCTCTCAATGGATTCCTCCTCTTAAGGGCCATCAGTTTACTTGGAAGGTATGTAATGATAGTGCTCGTTTTATACATAGAATATTGTGACTTGTGTAACTGAAAATCACTGAAAAGCTGAATAGAAATTATGTCCTTCAAACTTTGTGGGCTTTTCTTAGACCAGTTTTCAATGTCCTGATAGCTTTAAGAAGTAATTAGAAAACACTGGCATGTCTCCCCCACAAGGTAATGCAAAATAAAACCTTCAATTGTTAAGCTTATTGAAAAGTAACTCCATGTCTAAGGAAAGAATAGAAAGGCAACAGAGAAACTACCCATTACTAATCTGAGGACAAACACCCAACCTTGAATGATGACAATGTGACTAATGAAAGTGCAAGTTTAAAATGATCGTGGCCTCAATTATGCCGTTTCATTTACGCTCTACTTGTTGTTTCCTCTGCAGATATTGAAGTCCTTTAAAAAAGCAGCTACATCATATTGCTAATTTCTGTTGTAGTCTTTAGATACATTAATTTGACAGTGCTTCCATTTACCTACTTCTTTATATTTGTAATTGAGAAACTGATTTCTGTGCCACAGTGCCACTAATTTATAGAAGTTTTGCATCAAACAGAAACCAGATTCTTAAATAAAAAACATTTCTCTACTAGTTTTCTTGGTTTTAAATAGCAGTGATTAGTGATTTTTGTCCTATTTTTAGTATATAGGCCTGGTTAGAAATGTAAAGAGTCCACGAGGGAAAATAGTTTTTTCATTGACAAAAGCAGTGTTAACTGGATTTTTGAAGTTATTCTTTATCTAGGTTAAAAAAAAATAAATCCCATCTTCAAAAGTTATTTGTTTCTATTGCACTAGAAGCCTGATTAAAATGAGGAAATAGTTCAAGTGCTACAGTCTTTGCTGTTTTTAAATGAAATCAATGAAATTTGTGTTTTCACGCTTTTGTGTTTTAGAGCCAAAAATGATGTAACAAAACTAAAGAACAATTTTTGTAAGCACGTGCTAAGAAAGTTTTCACTCAAGTCTAGTTAAAGCTGCCAATATCTACTTTTGTTTCATCTGGCAGCTTGAAGATGAAATTTTCTTGAAACTTTTTTCCAGGTAGATATGAGACTTTAAGACTAGAGGAGCAGCACTGAAACTGTGGGGAACAATGTTTAACTTCTGAAACTTGGTCTTCTATCTTCCTGGGATTTTAGCTCAATCCTAACATTTTGGGATTCCATAATTTTTATGAGTTATCAGAAACATATGTGGCAATGCCTATTTCAAGTGTCTGAAATACGGGATGAGCCACTACAGCCAATGTGTTTAGGTTCCATCTGCATAACTTTCACAGCTGTCAAACTTACTCCCTTTTCTATTGTAAAATAGAAACCAAGTGGTTTAGAGATGTGTTACTCTGAGTATTGGCCATTAAATCTTGGCTCCAAGGTGTGGAATCCTATACCTCTGACTTCTTGGAGTGTTTCATTCTGGTACCTGCTTATAAACTAGAATGTTACAAGTTCCAGAATGTTACATTTTTTTTTCCTCTAATTGTACTTTGGCAACAAAGTGGTTTTCAGATAGCAGAGAGTTTTTCCCTCCAACCTTGACTTTTCTGAATGTAACCTATGAATGAGAATGGTATGGGAGAACAGAAAGAATAAAAGCTTTTTGTAAAGATTGAGGCTACCTAATTTTATATTGAACAGTTTAGGATTTAATGCAGCCTGAAAACAATTGGAGTTCAGGTGGTTATTTGGGATTTGATGAATCGAGAGTGAAGGAGAATGTATTCTTTCATGACACTAGCAAGGTTATTGGTGTGCCAAATCTTAGTTAAATTTCTTACTAATTGTTTTAATAATGGAAGTTGAAATGTAATATAATAATCACAAATAAGTGTGAGCGGCGACTACTTCATCATTTTTGTAATTTAGGATTCAACAGAGCATTGCATCTTATTGGATTTCTTGCAAAATCTTTTATTACTTGTGAATGCGATACTGAATCTTTGAACACTTTCCCTGCTGCAAAATGAAACTTCAGTCAATGCCTTGCAATGATTTGCTATCTAACAAATAATACTTTAAAAATGCAATAACATCTTGAGTTTAATTATTAGAAAATTATAAACGTGCACTTAATTCTTAGTGAAGTTAAATGCATGACCAAATGGAATGTTTGTGTTATATGCTCATTTAATTGAACACCTTCGTTCCCTTGGTTCTTCATGTGTTTTGCAGTGAATTTTAAATATTCCAAGTTTATGTTGTTGGTGAATTTGAATGCTTTGCTGAGGATACTTATAATTCATCTCAAATTCTGAAATTGGAGACTTATGCATTGCAGTCAGAAACTTGATTCAAAACTTTGTTTGTCAAGCTGCATTTTACTGTCTTCTGATTCAGCAGCTCTTAACCTCTGCCCCCTTACTGGCACATGACTTTGCTTTACCTAAAGTAAACTTTCAGAAAACTGAAAGGGCAAACAACTTGCATGAGAAGGCAGATGTTAATCTCCGTTGATCAGAGGAAGCAGAGCATATACTGGATGCAGTTATTCCAGCAGCACAATGACAATCCCAATGGGCTACTCTTTTTCCAGTTTAGGGCGTGGAACGTATATCCTTATGATAGGTCTTTCCCATCCTTAAGTGCTAAACTCTTTATAGGGGAGCTGCGGTCTAGAGATAGATGCAGTGACTCTCATCTCATGAGTAGCCTTCATTCTAAATGTAAACCCTATTTAGAAATGACCAATACTTTTGCTGTTTGCCTCTTAAGACTGGAAGCTGTCTGATGAAAAAGGAACTCACTTCTCCAAATATTTGTCAGTGAGTAAAAGGCCGAGGTTGCAATTTGGCATTGTGATGTCTCCCTGACTGATGTAGGTGAGCTTTTAGGGAAAGCCTTGCTGGGTAACAAGTTTAGACTTCTTCTGTGTGGAAATTGATACTGTATTAACTTACCTTCCTACTTAATGTCAACCAGCAGGTTTTGGTAGAATTTCTATTTCTATTCTAGATTATACCACCATCCCCTCCCTGTGGACAATCAGAAATCACTTTCCAATTTCCAATCTCCATTTACTACTCTCCAGTTCCTATAAGCTTTCCCCTCTTACAAGACTTTCCAATTCCTAAATTTCGTATTTTGAAGGAATCTAGAGGCCAAATCTTTCACTTGGTTTACTGTTTTGAAATCTTCTCATGTGAAATATCTGCACTTGATTTACTGTGTAATTTTGGATAAGTTTCAAGCATGACAGAGTTTTATTTCAGAGCTCTTTCTATTTTTTGTTTAATAATACTTCATGACATGTATAACTGACCCTGTTCCAAGAATTTTATTAACTAAATAGTTTTCCATATTAATTATCTAGAAAAATAATCTGTCAAGCTAGTTAAAAACAAATCCCCAAAGCTTATCCTTTTGGATTGGAGGTCAAATTTAAACCCCTTGGTTAATGATTAGTATAGTAACCTCAATTCCTTTTGCATTCCTTGTGATTTTAATTATTGTCTTGGTTGTAGTATGTGAATTTGGAAACTTGAGTACACATGTTTTGTTAGCCGTCACTTGCATATGACATTGACTGGTCCACTGTTCCCTCTGAGAAGCGCTTCCTACGCATTTCTACCTCCTGCTCTACACTTTGAGTTTGCATTTCTTTATGGTGATTCACGTACAGAATCACCTAGTATGTGATGAGTACATGATGTGCCAAATAGAGAGAGGTTAAAGAGTTTGCTATCCTATTTTGTGTCCTGCTGAGAACTTGTTCAGGCAGGGTGTTTGTAAGAAGGGCCTTTGTTCTTTTTGAAATCTATAAGCTTTTCGGTTTTTTTTTTGGCAGACACCATTTGGATTTTGTGGTGTTTGAATGTGGTGAAGATGAGGAGATGCAAGAGAGAAAGAAGGAACAAGAGGCAGGAAGTGGTGTGTAAGCTAATAGAGGATGATAAAGATGGAGGGAAGGAATTGGGCAACGGAGTTTAAGAAATGGGAAGAAAAGCAAATATAAATTCATGGGGGGGTGTGTGGGGG
>VXBZ01012098.1:2188210-2239305 GCA_013399135.1 Heliornis fulica | reverse complement strand
AAAAAAAAAAGAAAGAAAAATGGCTTAAACTGCATTGTAAGAGCACTGTCTGAGAGAAAAGCCTCTCTAACATGCCTGCAGAGGAGAAAAGGAAAGCCTAAAATTAGGAAAAAGACTGTGAAGGAAGGAAAACTAGTGATGGTTGCAGTCTAGGGATGGACTTGTAACAGTCTTCAGCTTCCACTGTTCCCAATGTTTCTGCCTGTCTCCAGCAGTCAGACCTCACTGTTCAGCCAGTGGAGGAGGCTGGGAGGCAGTGAGGGCATTATATGCAGCACAGCCTCTTCAGCCTTTTTTTTTTTTTTACCCTGAAATGATGAGTACTTCAGATAAGCTCTGTGTATCAGTCTAACCTTGGTTGAGTGGGGTCTTTGTGAACTGGAGAACTGTCAGGGGAGACAGTAGGACTACCCTGCCTCCCTCTGACATGCCGCACAGGCTGACAGGAGAGAGAAGCTGATGAAGTGCCTAAACTCAGATCTTGCCTATATAGGGAAATTTTCAGCTAGCTAATTAGGGCCTGAGACAGGCAGTGTAATTGGAACAAGGAGGGTGAAAACCTAGCCCAACATTTTCACTTTGTGCTTCCAACTTTCCCATTTAATTCCATGGAAAAAGTGGTTTCTGAATTACAGAGCTTCCCTTTTCTGAGAAGCTGGAGTTCCCTATAATTACTTGTGTAGTACGGTTTGCAAATGACTGAATTATTCATGGAAGGTGCCGTATTTACAGCAATGTAAACTCTACTCTTGCTGTGGACAAGGTGGGCAGCACTTATGTTTACTGTTTGTTACAGCATCTGCAAAGCTTTGACCCAGCAAGGGATTTAAATATCAGTAGTTTAGCTGAGCTCAGTGGATCTACTGATAGGTGAAGTCTGCCTTAAAATTTACTTCCATGGTTGAAGTTTTCTGTTCAGGACTGAAGTACCTATTTGTTTGCTTAGGTTTATTCAGGTGTGTATTTATTCTGTAAGGTGTAGAAAAACAATATGTAAAATAAGAAACCCAGTCTTTGCAGGCTGCTACAATGTAAATGGCTTATTTATGATAATCACTCCTGCGTATATCGAGAAAGCAATTACATGATGCTACTTCAGAGAAGAAACTGGTGAATTATTTGTGTTTTTAACTCTTTTTGCTTGGAAATGCTTTTCAGTTTTTATTTAATGCATTGCTACACTCTGAATCTTGTAATATGTTTTTTTTGTTTGTTTGCCTAATCCCCGATTCTGTGCATGGCCTTTATGACCACAGCTGCTATTAGAGAGATATCTTTCTTATTTAATATTTCCTCTGGCCCACAAGATTTTGTCTCTCATGTGCATACCTGGAACACAGGCAGTGCATATTGCTCCAATATTTTGAGCAATTTCTACATCATCTGATGCCTGACTTGACCTCAGTTCAGTGTGAAGCAAAATCACATCTTCACCTGAGGCAGTGCCTAAGTGACCGAGAAGAAAACGAATCCTTCTAAGTGGTGTCAATGGTTGTGACGTTTTCCAGTTGTTTGAAAGCTAAAAGGGGTAAAATTGTCTTCAGGCTCCCACACACTTATTTTTAAGCAAATGTGTGGGGTGGCCCTTGGCAAATCTATGTCAAAATTTTAAATGGAAGTTCAGTAGCTTGTCCTGGTGCTCTTGTTAATTAGGGTTACATGTGAAAGTTGCTGCTAGTGGTGTGCTAGTGGTGGGCGATTCAGCGAATTCCTTCCCTTGCAGGATTAAAGCTCCCTTCAGGAATGTCTGCAAGTTCACGGTCCTCCCACATACAGCCTTCATATAGGTTAGCTGCTCTCTTCCAGGAACAGCTGTGGATGGTGAGAATAACTGTGGGGATAGTACTTTTACTTGGCTTTTCCTTTTTTTTTTTTCCAAGAGGGATAGTGCCCCAATGTAGGCGAGAGAAAAGGATGGCCACAGCTGTTGAGAGCATCAGAAATCTTAAGAGGGCTGGACCCTTTCTCCTGCACCACAGGAGATTCTCTGTGGTGTCTTTCTGTTTCCTTTTGACTGACATAGTCAGCCACATTTGTCTCTTTTCACTGTCGATGGAAGGAGAGGTAACACCAGAGAGCTAATCTCGGGTTAGGCAGCCTGAATGAGACTTTAAGGGTGCTCATCGCTTTTCAGTGACTGTAAAAGGAATTAAGCTCCTTGTTAATTCCTTTAGTTTCTTTCTTTCCAGAAAGGTATCAAAAGAAGGTACCAATTAAATGCGGTGGAAGAGCCTAGGTTGTATTCTGAGCTCTAAGCACCCTAATTTAAGAAACTGTCTCTGCCTAGATGAGTATTTAAAACTCTGTAAAAATCCAACCGATTAAACTTCTGTCTGCCCTCAGTGTTTGTGATTTTGAGGTCACTTGTGGCTCTATCTAAATTTGCATCAAACTTTCAGCCGTAACAAGAAATGTACAGTACCACCAAATTCTTCACATTCTTAAAACAATTACCTAATTTACATCTCACACTTCCCATGTCTCTCCTCCTTAATAAGCTCATCCCAAATCCAATGACACATGCTGGAAGTGACTGTCTGGGGCTACAGAGCTTTACTAATTTAATAGCTTAATCATTCGGAGCTTTCAATAAGCTGCCCCCTGACCAGCTCAGTTGCTTTCTGAATTTTTCTACACTTAAAAAGAAAAATGTTTTTAAGACTCAGTTTTGTATTGCATAGTTTGCAAATAAAAATTTGTCTGCATATGTACAACTCAGAGGACAGGTGCCTTGATCCTGATTCTCCCCCTTTTCAGCTGGGCTATTTCAGTAATGAAATCAGGATGAAATCTAATTTAGATTAATTTCTAAAAATTCTGAGTAGATTTGCCAACTGCCCCTTCAACTAGACAAATCTACATCAATCCTTAAAACGTGTGAGCACCGGTCTCCTTGGTGTCACATCTAGTTTTCACCCTTTGCTGTCTGATAGCCAAGTGCAGTAAAGTCAGAAGTCTTTGCCATTCTTCTGATGTTTAAAAGTTGTTTGACATTTGTTGGGCTGCCTGCTTATCTCTCCAGCTGGATGTTGCAGAAACTTTAGAAGTGAGCAGTCAAATAAAATTCTCATCTTTTATAAATATTTTTGTGCAAAGTTGGATCTTGTGGGGAACAATCTGAGGAATGAAGTAGTTATTTGCTTTCATCTAACTTGTGGAAGGAGGAAAAAGAAAGCTCTCCTTTACTCTCCACTCTAATGAAGCAAAGCTCATGTTGGTTCTGACGGCCCCTCTTGGCTCCTTTTGAAATTCCAGCCTTGTGTGAGAAAAGGACACAAAAAAGCTCTGTGAGATAATTTAAAGGATTTAGAGCTGCCTTTCAAGGGGGAGGGGTTGGTGGCCTTTTCTAGACGCAACAGATGATAAATACAGCTCACAAGCATCCAAAAGAGCTGCAGAGAGTGCAGGGTACAGCTTTCTTCGCACTCTGACACTGCAATGACAATAGCTATCCTTTGCTACACACAGATCCCAAGCCTGGCCAAGCCATTGAGTGAGGTCTCTAAAGATGAAGTAGAAGATTTCAGGGTGTTAATATTATTTTTACTTTCTTCATGAGTTTCCCAGTGCAAATTTTCTACTTTTGAAGGAATGTCTGAAATGGTTCTGGCTCCTGACGAAGACCTTTTACCAAAGCACAAGGGTCATGTCAGCGTGGACTTGAGTAGTTGCTCTGTAGTATCTGTAGGGCAACATGGTCTCATCTCCATCATGCTAGGTCCTGTACAAGATCTCCATTCTCCTAAGCCCATATAGTAAATGCTGGCTCCTGTCAAGTAACAGGAGGGACAACAGAGATGATGGGGATCTGGGAAAGAAAACTTTGTCTCCCAGACTGTTTTTGTGGGTTTTTTGTGGGTTTGTTTTTTTTTTTATTATTTTTCTCATATTCCCTTCTATTTCAGTAGAAGAATGGCTGTATCAAAACTTCTTGCTCTGATGGCCTGGCAGACAACAATATAAATGCATTCATGAGCTACTTGCGAATTACTTGGTTAGGAAATTACTTTAGTTCTAATTTACTGCTTTGCCATGATGTGTCAGCGTCAATCCACCAAACCCAAGTGTATATTCAGATGTACAGCAGGGTATGATAACATTTTCAAAGAGATCTCTTTGGCAGCTCTCTGAAATGACCTAACCATCAGTGAAGCAGCCTTTGCAGACTGTTTGCTGTGTGGTTATCAGCATGGTAACTCTCCCTCCATATTGCTGTTGTAACTGTGTATCCTCAGTTGTTTGTACTCTAGCCATAAAAACCTGTCCTCCAACAAATATGCAAACAAGATTTTATCTCAGATTAAAAGATTTAGGAAATTGTTAAATTTGAAAGAAAGTTCCACGTAGCTCTTTTTAAAGGACTATTATGAAATAAGGTAGAAACAACAGCCGCAGCAGCAGCAACTTCTACAACAACCATAATTACTGTTGTTATTATTAATAATAATAGTGCTGTGTTGAAATTTTTGTTTTTCTCTGCAGCCTGGGCTATTGAGATCAAGATTAACATAGATTTCTAATTTCTCTTTGTTTCCCATCTGTGATGGAACTGTAATCTATGGGTATTCTACTTCCTTTTCTGGCATCCCTTTCCAATTTTGTGTCTTTCATCATTCCTTTAACACCCACTGGAACTCACACTCTTTACTGGACATCAGTCACGCAAATTAGAAAAGTTTTGTTACCTTCACCTACAAATGGAGGTTGGAGGTTAACAGAAACCCAGCACCACAGCTGATGATACACAGGAAGTCTGTACTGTAATGGGAATCAAAGGAAGTACCATAAATGTGAAATCCTTTCCATTCTTTGGCTCCGCTGTGTCAGAGTTTTCACCTGTAAAGAGGTATTAAGTGATCTTAGGAGGAATTGCTTGAGGTCAGAGACTTGCCATGCTTATTCAGAGCTGTATCCTACTCCAAGAATAATCCCATTAATGTGTATACTCAAAGTTCAATCAGAACTTATTTTTGATCAAGATACAAAGGCCTTACAGGTACTTTGAAGTGATTATAATAATTATTTTCACAGCTGTTGACATGAAGCACATGCCTATTATCCAGAAAGCATATCTAATTCAATTCAAGTTGGATATTCCAGATGGTTCTATATAGGAACCCTTCACAATGTTTTTTTTGGAGTATCCACTTCTACTTCACACTGAATACACTGTGAAGGGGATTACAGATGACTCCAGAGAAGAACCTTTGTGTTTAGTCTTTGCAATACTGGCTACCATAGGTATGTGAGAGCTTGCAAGATCTTGGCTTAATTCTCTAAGCTTAAGTTAGGCTTTTTTTGCTCTTTCTTTTTTTTTTTCTTCTTTCTTTTCTTTCCCTAAATATAGCTGATAATAATATTTTAAAATTAAGGAGTTAAAAAAAATCTTGTTTTTATCAGACAAAACAAAAAAACTTACTTTGGAAACTTTCCAAGCCTTTTCCACCCAGGTTGAACATACTTTCTGAGGCCAGTGGTGTTTAATACTCCTCTGTCCCTACATGTGTATGTTTTTTCCTTCCTAGCAGATTCTGGACATAAAACTTACATTCCTGCACACAGCCCTTTTTCTGACTTTCCATCCCCAAAATGCTTTCCAACCTTCTCCAGGATGAGCGCAGCCTTTCTCAGCCACATGGGGAAATACTCAGTAATCAGTTCAGTCAGTTATAATTGCCTATCATTTGTGACTTGCTCACTGGAAAACTGTTGCTTGACAGCCCTAGTTCCAACCTAATAATGAGGATTAACTGCTATAATAAATTCAGAAGTGGAGTTCTGCATCTCTTAAGATTCACATGCTCATTCCTAACAGAAGCAAGAAAGCACCTGTTCCCCTCATCAACCTGAGCTACGTGAAAATAAAATTGGTTGTTCATGTAGACCACATACCTTAAATGCAGCATTTAAATATTACCTTCAGTGAATTAACTCAAGGAATTTTTTTGCTTTGCTTTTATACTTCCTCATGCCACTTAGATGATGTAATGGTTGTTTTGAAAAACATTCTTTTCTCATAATAAAGTACCGTTTTTCATGCCATTAATTAGTAAATACAGGGCAAATGCAAGATTTTGTATGATTTTGGCTGGTGAGCTACAGGCACAAGTTTGCAGTTTAACTTGATGCCTTACTTCACCATGTGCTACATAGTTTTCTGACAGTTTTGCTGGTGATAGAAGAGCTAAGCCCAATTCTTGAGGCTGGAAACGACCAGCAGAGACTAACATAAAAGGCTGTTTACTGGAGGAAAGAAACTTTTTCATTTGTCTTCAAAGACAGCAGTATCAAGTCTCATGTGTATTATTATTCTATGTTAGAAATTTTAAACTATCACCAATTATTCTGGTGTAAATCAAGTGTAACTTCATTAAATGACTGTGACTGCAGTGATGCATGTGAGAAGGGAATTAGGCTATGGATACCGCTAATTGACATTGCACCAAAGGGACTGAGGACAAGACTCAGCAATGTAACTTCTAGTTTTTTTGACACAATTTCCATAGCTGAGACCATAAACGGCTTTTTAAAGGACATTTCTCATATCTACCACTCTCTTAAAAACTTTTTCTATCAGCATGTAGGGATATGACAAACACTGAATTTTGTTTTGCTGTAGGTTCACCCCCATTACTATGCATAGAAACTATTTTACGTTATGCCAGACATATGGAAGTGATCAGTGTATGCAAATTACATGAGGAGAGGTGAAATACGGCTTTTTAGGCTGGGAAGTGTGTACTTGTTTCTGGTTATAAGACATTGGAATCACCCCAGAAAAGGAGACTTTACGTTTTCAGAGAAGTTTTCCTTTAAAATAACAACTGGCAAGTGGGTAGAATAGCACTGATTTTTTATTATCATCATGAAAGCACAATATTGTCCTGAGCTGAACTGCACAGTCAGGTCTCCCGGACACTGGAGTTTAAGAGGCAACAGCTTGCACACGTGGGGCCTGATCGTGAACCTGTTCTGTGCAGAGGTGAACTGTTCTGAGACCCACTTAGAAGTGAGTACATACTATATGCAAATACTCAGTAGTGCAAGTCAAGTTTTTTCAAACATAGGGTTTAAAAGGCACAGCCAGCTTAAGTGTCTGTTATTCATCTTCCTCCGCTGATGTCACGGTGTGCCCTGGTGTGATGAATCAGGGGATTTTGAGGGACTGATTTATTTTGTTGGGTTCTGAGTGACCAAGGGAGGGGAAAAGCAAGAGATTAAGTCCCTGTTGCTTTTCAAATATTTTGTAACACTATTGGTTTGTAGTCCATTTGGTCTCTAAGAAATCAGTATTTATTTTGTGTCCAAAATGTATTCAGTGTGCTATCAAAATTTTTTATTCCAAGATTTTTAGTTTTAAAAAAATATTAATATTCTGTGTGGCAGAGTAAGAAAGTAATCTAGGGTCTGGCAGGGCCTTATTCTAAGGCATTGTCATATCTTTCATTCTGAGTTGAAAAATGGGCAGATCACTGGGTTTCATAAATGTGCAGAGAAGCTGTCAAAGCTCCTATTTGCATATGAATGGTCAGCTGAGGTAGGAAGGGAGATATATAAATAATTCTTTAGCTAGCTTCTGGCAAAGATCATTGCATTTCAAAGTGTTGTGAAAAGCAGCACCATAAAACTTTAACCTATTCGCAGGTATGGAAACTCCCATGCCTTAAATAGATTTGCTATAATAATGACCACTTGGGGAAAAAGAGAATCTTAAAAAGCAGTATCTGGTCTCCCACTACTATATATTTTTGGCTTCTTTTAATATTTCATAAAAAGATAAGCTAAAAAAGCTACCTCCCTTCCCTTGTCCACCATCCCCACAAAAAAATAATAGAATAATAATTTTTAAAAAACCCAGCCAAAACCAAACAAAACCCACTAGATCTAAGCAGTTAAGCAGATGTAGACCTTCATTGAAAGTCTGGCAGACAAGTGTGATAGAAGTGGAAGAAATGTAAGGGATTTGAGTATTATTCTGAACAGTGTTTGTATCTGATCTGGAGGCACCCAAAAGAATCATTATTTTAATTGTCCTTACAGAGCGCTCAACATTTCACTGTTCTGCTCCTTGGCTGTACTTCAGCACATGCTGAACTAGGTAGAATGGGTGAATGTTAGCTTAAAACTAAATGTGTCCTTAAAGAGATAATGATCTTACTGCACCCAGAAAGGTGAAAAAGTGAAAGTAAACAGTAGAAAAATGTGGAACACGGAGTAAAATAAAAATCTTAATAAGCTCTGAGCCAGATGATTTTCTGTGTGTTTTATTGTACCTCATGTCGCTTAGATAGAATTGGCATGTGTGTATATGGAGAAAGAAAGATTTACTAAGCCATTTATGCCTGAAAGAGCTCCAAAAACTGTGATTAGGCAGGCATAAGTACTAGAAAATGTTTACAAAGCAAAGTTCACATCCAAAGGTGATGTGAATTATGCACTTACCACTTAATCATGAGATAACATGGGACTGTTGCTGCAATTTACCAATATAATTTTCCCTGATGTTGTTTTGTAGTTTCCATCCACTTACCTTGAGATACCATGATGTATTTCTTTCAAGCTTCATAATTCATTCATTATATGTCACCCCGTAATCACTTGCAATATGCATTTTATTTCTCAGAAAGCTTCTGCGCACTAATTTGATCTGGTTACATTGTGCTGAAAAGAAGTCAAAGTTAAATGCAATTTCATTCACTGAATTTATAAAGGGCAGTTATTCAAAGACTCTTGGATTTGCTGAATCACACTAATATTCCTGTAATTAAATGTGATTTGTCTTGGTTTTTGCCAGGAGATTAAAAATGCAAAAAGGGACTGATCTTGCAAACTCCTACTCCCATTGATTTCAGTGTATGTGGCACTTGCAGCATGCAGTGCCCTACTGGGAGATTATACAAGTTCTTCACTTAGGAAATAATAAAGCTAAAAAACCAAGCAGTTGTAAGGATCACTGGAAATTTTTGAGCTCTGCCCAGTTAATGGGAAGAAATGAGACAAAAACTGTTCAAAATATTGTTCTGTCCCCAAATGTTTTCTTTCATTCAGTAACAACCTCTCTTGATCATGGTTATCCCATAGCTCCACAGTGCTCTACCACAAGAAGAGCATTCATGGCCTTGCTGTGGTTCATTGCATCTTCATGTCTAGTAGGGTTCAACAAAACACTATGAAAGACCCTCGCTCAGTCTGGTGGATCTTCAAGTCCCTTTTAAGTACATGTATCTGTATAAAATTCAATCAGATATTTTTGAATGCCCATGTAAGTTTAAACAGTTCGATCTTACCCAAGTCCTCTCCCATTTCCCTTGTTAACAGGTTTTTCCATTAGAACTTTCTATGGAAAAGTCCATCTGTGTGAATGTAACACAGAACACACAAGACACAAATCAGCAGTTTCACCAATTCCAGCACAGTAACTTTAGATAAGTAATACTGCAGTGTTGGAGTAGGGTTTCCATAATGCAGTTGTTCTGTTTCAATAACTGTTCCCATATCTATCACAAAAAAAGGGCAGGGCATTGAGGCAACTTTAATCCCTTACTGGAATACTCCCTACTTATTGTAGTATGGCTCCAGGCACTCTGAGTGAAAGTTACTTCTCCCTGCTCCTCACAGGAGAAACTGGGAGCGGGCCCAGGAGCTCTCTCCACAGCAGGACACACCAGAGCTGCTTTCCTGCCACTCCACATAGCTGCAAACTAGGAGAGCAGGGAATCCCTGCTCCTTTTCAAACATCAATCTGACAAAGTGGGACAGCAAGCACGGGGCCATGTGCTCCCTTGCACCAGACATCTTGCCAGTGGGCTCTTTGCAGAACAGCAAGAGGAATCTCAGAGTGCAGCCACTCAGAGGTAGTCACTTGTGCAGACACTTCTATTCTAAAATTTATTGTGGCCTATGGCACACGTTAAGAAAATGCAGAAAGTCTCAAATGCAGGAGAGGCTGGTGGGGCAATAAAATTTTTCACATTTTATGGTAGGTGTGCATTTAAAGAAGGAAGCATAAAGAATGTTTTCTATTAAAAATAGAGGCAGTAACCATTTGTGGAATAAAATCCAATAGGAAACACATTTGCACTGCTTCTGTATTCTGGTGCATCTGGCTGTGGAGTCCTTCAGTAGGCTGTAAGGGGCATCAATTTAATTAATTGGAGATGTTGCCTAAATTATGTTAGCAATCAGAGAACAACCCACAGAGTAACTCACGAGTAAACAGGTCTAGATGTCTTGGAACAGAAGAATCCTAATGCTTCGCCAGTTACGGCTAAGGATGATGCTAGTTACTAGCCTGTGACAGGGTATGTGGGGTGTAAGTGCAGCATGAGAACTCCTTCCCATGCTTTGTGCTGCTGAGACCAAGAATTCTCTCCCACCCCACTACTCTTCAAAGGCGTTTTTGGGTCAGGCTAAGCTCAGCCTATCCCTCTGTAAAGCTGAGTTGAGTTTCCCAAACTCTCTAGATTCTGAAAGTGTCCTTAGATGCATGCATGCATTTACCTACATAATATATACAAATTCAAAGTTGTTAATACACCCATACAGCCACACCCTGCTCCAAGTTATTTTTAGCTGTTCCTCAATGTAAATGATGGAAATGTCTAATCCAAAATTAAGTTTCAAATTAATGAATGATGTGTGCTGTGCTGCAGTGGCTATAAAGATTTGTGTTGCATAGTAGATGATTTAAGCATGAAAGGTCTTGCATTCCTAAATCAGTTACAGAATGTGGGTGGGAGGTGGATCTTTCTCCTTTGCTCATACCAGGAAACAAAGAACGAATGAATATTTGTTATGATTTTTCATCAAGTCATCATTAGCATTAATTGAAGATACAGGTGTATGTCATGGAGGGAATGACAGTTTACGACAGTAAAAACTGAAAATCAGGGCATTGGCTTTTAGTGCTTGCACAAGGTGTTGGCAGTGTTGGTATTGAAACTACTGAAGCACAAGCCTTCTGCAGTAGTCAGCTGATTAGGCCAGATATGGAGGAAATCAAATGCTATTAAAAAAAAAAAAAAACAAAACCAAAAAAACAGAGCAAGACAAACAAAAATCACAAATAAACCAACTCTAAAAAAAATCACCCAAAAACCCTAACACAGTTTTCTTAATTTTGGACATGGACTCTCATGAACTATGTCTTTTCCTGTTGTCATGTTCTTTCCTGGTTATCCATAGTCTCCGGCTTGGTATTGCATTTTTATGTTCCCATCTCCAAGATCAGCTGGAGATTTCTTCATAAGTGTCAGGATTCATGCTCAGGCCCACCTCCTGGACAGGATGATCCCCATGTATATGTGCTGAGAAATAGGTATAAGAAAGAAACTATAAATAAATAAATAAGAAGAAATAATAAGATATAAAGGGTTACAGGTTTTAGCTATGTCCCTGTAGCTTAAACTGGAAAAGGCATAGTATTTTATCCTAATGTACATTCAAAAAACCCAGTGCAAAACTAAACAAAAAAACCCCCAACAACAACAAAAACCCCTAACAGAGCTATTTCTAATAAAAGCATTGCTCATATTAATTTCATAGCCCTGGCTTTACATTTATTGGCATAGATGCAAACTTATAAAGCTGTGTGGATGTTTGCCATATGCAAATCCATCCCGCCATAAATCAGCGTACAGACTGGAGACTGCACAGCTGAAGTGACTGTAATGGTAAATGAAACCTTTCACCACCAGGTCAAATGCAGTTCAGCATATGTGGTAAATGAAAAGCACTATCACACAGGAATTGATCTGTGGTGTGGCTCAAACATCTGACAGAGCAGTTCACGCTGTTCACCACCACAACTGGCATCCCAAGTTTGAGCTGGCAAATACAGAGCTGAGTGGTGATGATGGCAAAGCGCTGAAGCAACCTGGCTGATGACCATTCTCTCTAAGTCATGCATAAATAGAGAATTTGCCGTGTGGGACTGTCTGGTAGTGTATTACAAGGATTAGGCAGGCGTTTTCCATCAAAATGAATTGTCAATGAAAAAGGAAGTTTCCATTTAATCAAAATTTTCCACCAGTGCTATCCAAATGAAAACATTATTTTGGATTGCTGTGCTGATCTAAGGCACATAATACTGTATTCATCTGTCATTAACCGCTGTGTGTTCAGGGTGACAGCAAGGTTTATTAGAGCTTCGTGTGGTTTTACTGCTCTCTTCCTCATTCCTTCCTTCACAGGACCATAACTCCATCTGAAATCTTTGAGAATACCTCAGAAACAAGCATAAGGCTTACATGATAGCACAACAGCATAAAACATATGGTCCAGTCTCAAATCCTAGCCAACAGGTCCAAATCAAGGAAGAGGCACATGCATCCTTTCTGTAAGATGCAGTTCAGTGTCGGAGGATGCCATTTAAGACAGGACAGACTTCTTCCAGGATTCTTGATGTGGGGACATGGTCTGGCCATATTTGGGCTGTGGAGTATGTGCACTGTTTTTCCCCATTAAAACCTAATGGGATGGACATCCTGACCAGAACAGACATAGATAACATGATCAAAATCAAGAGTTATACATTCCTGGATTTCATTTTTTTCTAAGTTGTCACTTTGTGAAAAGTTCAGCATTTTGACTGTTTGTCTTAATTTGAAAACAGATGTTGGAGTACTGTAATTTCCCTTGAGAGAAAAAAAAATCCTTGCTTTTCTCAAGTTTACTTATTCCTGCTATGAAACCATGTTGTCCCAAAAAAACAGCACTTCATAAAGCTCCTATATGAGTTGTGAAGCTCCACACCACCTTGACACATACAGCTATGTGTTAATGTCAAAACATAGTCCTCAATATTTATTACAGCAAAACCAGCATTAAAAAATGAAGTTAATAGATTAGTTAAAAATTGTTGTTGGTTACAGTTTGTTTAACAGAACTTTTGCTCTACTTTTAATGAATTAAGCTTTTAAGACTTTGATAAATTGAAATATGCATTTGCCTTCATTTTTCAAGGATGTTAATGTCAGGAAGATTTGTCTTGTGGATAAGTCACAGAATCACAAAACTGTAGGTGTTGGAAGGGACCTGGAGAGATTATGGAGTCCAACCCCCCTGTCAAAGCAGGTTCCCTAGAGCAGGTCGCACAGGTCGGCGTCCAGATTGGTCTTGAATATCTCCAGAGAAGGAGACTCCACAACCTCCCTGGGCAGCCTGTTCCAATGCTTTGTCACCCTCACCATGAAGAAGTTCTTTTGCATATCGGTGTGGAACCTCCTGTGGTCCAACTTGTGACCATTGCCCCTTGTCCTGTCCCCACAGACCACTGAGAAGAGGTTGGCCATTTCTTTGTCTCCCACACTTCAATATTTATGAACATTGATGACAGTGTTCCATCTTAGTATAAGGAGGAACTTTTTCACTGTGAGGGTGACAGATTACTGGAACAGGCTGCCCAGAGAGGTGGCGGAGTCTCCTCTGGAGTAATTCAAGACAAATCATCTGGACACATTCCTATGTGATCTACTCTAGATGATCCTGCTCAGGCAGAGGGGTTGGACTGAGTGATCTTTCGAGATCTCTTCTAGCTCCTAATATTCTGTGATTCTGTGAGATCCCCTCTCAAAAAAACCTCCTAATTGACAGATGATCTTCCACTCCAGAATCTTACACAAACATTCTCACTGAAGTCAGATATCTCTGTGCCTCAGCTTCCAATCTGTGTTACTTTTTGTACACATCCATTTTATTTTCTCTTCTCATTGCAAGGTTTTTTTTTGAAGAACAAGGACTGTGGTTTTGCGCAATAAGAGTCTATCTGGGGTTTACAGAACAAGTAGTAGAGCTGATAAATAGCAGAAGTATTTAGTTCAAGGCTCAAACAAATGTCCAAGTACCAAGAAAAAAAAAACCAAAACAAAGCCTAACCCTTTCTCTTGCTTTCTGGTAAGAGAACAATAGAAAGAAATATATTCAAAAATAAAAGCCCAAAACCCCAAACCTAACCACCCAAACTTTGAACAATACCTTAACAGTACACCCAGACTAATTTCACAAACCCAGGAAATTTAGTCACTTGAAAGATAACTTTTTGACTGTGTTACTCTTGCAACTAAGAAGTGAATGTTTTTAGAAGCCTATTCCCCTTAAAGGGAGGGAAAAAAAGTATTTTTATTTAAATAGGTCACTTTGATAACTTCCTCTTGGTTTTAAAGATTCTTTAAGTGATTATTCCACTATACCTCCAATTTAAATGCCAACAATTTTTATTTTCAAAGGGTTGCAGAATTATTCAGGTTTGTTACATTTCAATTCTGATTGGTGCTCAAACTCTGTGTGCATTTTATTTTTTTTTATGTGTAGTTTTTAATCTGCGGTTTCAGGTGTAGTTGGTTATATCAGTCAACTGGAACACTGTAGATTATCAGGGGACTTCGAGGTGTCACACAAGAAGAATGACTGTTTTCCAAAACAAGCTGTGCAATCCCCTAGGCTCTGGCATAGATGGATATATGAGTGTTACTAGGCATAGAAAATCTTTCTGAAAAGTTAATCCCATGTTGTGTTTGAATGTTAAGGAAACCATCTACTCATTCTGAGGGGTTTAACCTTTCTTCAGGAGGTAAGTCTAGAACAACGGTCCTTATTTACAAAAGATTTCCTTTATTTTCCATAAGGAATACAAAAGCAGAATTTCTCCTTTGCTGGAGTTGCTCCTTCCTTGATGTAAGTACTCAATGCCATTGTAGATTCATTCAAATACAAATTATTACACTAATAATAAGTGACAAGCTCTGTGTTATTTTGAAATAACACACATTACGGTTCACATCGTGTCTTCAGAGACCCGAACAATGTGTTACTTCACATTGACATATGCTCCAAAATGTTTGCACTTATGAATAAAATACTTTCCATGTAAATTGACTTTCAAATGTGCATTGTGCAACAGCACTAGGATGTGGGCCTCACCGCAGTCATTCTAAACCTCTGTCACCTTCCTCTTGGATTACTGCTCTCTTCCCGTGGCACTTGTTCAAAGCTTTTGGAAAGACATCAGTGGACTTTGATCAGTCCTTTAAACTGGTTGTGCCTGCTTGCTGCTGCCTTGGTCCCTCTGAGATTCTGGATGTAGTTCAAGTCTTTGGAGGTGCAATCTGAAGCCTATTAAATTCAATATGACCATTCGTGTTGATTTCAGTGGTCTTCAAACCAGTCCACAGTCTTTAGCGATAGCTGATGTTACAACACCAGTTCTTGCTAAGCTCAACTCCAACAACTGGCCTTACCTAAGGGGACAGGACAAGGTTTGACATTATTTGCTTGCCGAGGATATCTGACAGAATCTTCTAAGTGCTATGTCAGATTGCTGTGTAGGCTGAAAAATGCTTTAACATACAGGAATGATGCACTGGCCAATTTTTGCGGAAGCATTTGCCAGATAGACACAACCCTTGGTTTAGTGCCTTGATACCGAGCGTGTGTGAAATGTGCATGATGACTGAGAATTAAGAATGGTAACACGATGCAGCATAGGACCTGATGTTACACAAAGTACTTCGGGCCTTGAGCAAACTGTAGTGTGTCTTTTGTTAGATTGCTGTGGGTGCTGCTATTCTTCTGGGACAGAGAAATGTATCTTTTTGGGCAGATAAAGTGCAGGCAGTCCAGGAGCGCCCACTGGAGCCAATTCATTTAGATGGAGAGTGAATGTCTTCTCACATTCAAAATATCTAGGACTGTGTTTTGTTGCAAAATCCAGGAAAAATGTGAATCAAATCATCGGCACATCTTTTCCAGTTCCAGTGAAGTTTACCTCCTACATAACAGTTCCAATATAGAAAGTATTTCAAGAGGAAAATCTCACATGGATTAATGTTTACTGGTTGCCAAGGCAATAGTTTGGAGACCTGTCTAGCACAAAACAGATAATATTATAAGCAGAAGTAGATTAGTATGAGGAGAAAATGCATCGACTTGAGGGAAGAGAATGCTCTGAATGTTTGCTATACCTTCATTTTGCTTTGGTCTTTATTTCCATTCATTGCCATACTTTCTAATGTTATGTGTATGACAGGAGAAATTAAATCTCCCCATGAAGACTGGATGCCACTGTGCAATGCAGAAGAGTGTTTCAGTGTATGTAAAACTGGTCAGTCCATTTAACAAGGTAGGCAGGGAACCGAGATACCATGGGGTAAGTGGTCATGCCAACGTTGTATTTCAGTTATTTGGGATACGTGGGAAAAGAACACGACCACATCAGTCCTGAGTTATCCAAGTTTTGAACTGAAAGGAATGAGGAGGGAAAAAAATGCTAATTTTTTTTTATTTTTGAGGAGTAAAAAATAAGGAGCTTTAGCAGATGCTACTGAGATTGCCAACTGAGAAAAAAAAAAAAAAACAAAAACCAACAGTTGAGATATAAAGAAGGAAAATAAACATAGAGATTTTCTGTATTTATTTCTTTTCAGCAAATAATGTCTTTTCATTCTCTTTTTGTAATCATGAGAGACTATATTGGGCTTTTCCAAAACAAACATGACTATGGACTAATCAAAAAAAGGCATTTGAAACAACATTCACTCTGAATCATTTCAGGCCTAGCAACAGATTACAAGAGCATTTCAGACAGGAACGGGATCTGGATCCTGCACAATCCTGTTCTAGAATTCATCTGTACCAGCTTTTCCTCCTTTTTTATATTCTCCCTACCACCATCATGATCCGACCAGTGTTACAGAAGAAGGTGAGGAAATACCGGCTTCTTCAGAGCTGAACATGTCCAATTCCTTGCCAATTATTGCTAGGTTTTGTTTTGTGCAATTTTAACTCTGCTGCTCTTTTTATGGTTCTTCTAAGCACAACCAGGACAAAGTGATAATGAATTCTTAGATTCTTTGATTGACCGATTTCAAATTATATTCAGTTTTATCTATATCCTTTGATATTTCTAAAGGAGCTCTGAACCTCGATTTTTCAAAGGTAGCTAGTCAGTGGAAGTGTTAAATATCCTGTTGGATGTTTAACACCTTTGAAAGTACTGTCTTCTAAGAGAGGCAAGTCAAATCAGAATAATATTGCTCATTCATCCTTTAAAAGTTGTGCATTCTTCTCATCTCTACCCCACATTATACATTTTTAAAATCACCTCCATAGTTCATAGGTAAGTTTTAATGTCAAGGTAGTCTGTGCTTTCTAGTCTACGTGCGCGTGAAAATTCTAATATATGTATTACAAGGTCAGATAAAAATCTTGCAAGTACACTAGATTATAATGTCTCCTGGATACTAGAGAGACAGAAGAAAATCAGAAAAAAATAAAAATCTTGAACCTTTTGCCAGAAATCCAAGCCAAAATTTCCAGGATTTGAAAAATATTACTCAATTTATTTTTTTTTTTATTTTTTTTTTGTAGTAGTGTATTTTATTTAGCATAGTGGCTTTGACTGTCCTGAAGAAGTACATACCAGTTTTCTGGTATGTTTCATGCACAGAATCACAGAATTGGAGGGGTTGGAAGGGACCTCGAGATATCATTGAGTCCAACCCCCCTGCCAAAGCAGGTCACACAGGTAGGCATCCACTGGATCAGAGGAAAATTCATCTTTCTTGCTTTGAGATTTTATCTGCCTTTCAAGTAAGGATTCTCTGTATTATTATTATGTTATTTACCTGAGAATCTTTCAGGTGAGATCGACTTGCTGCCTGTATCAGAGACATCTGTCAAGATGCTAATGTTGTCCAACATTTTCCAAGGGTGGTGCACAGTACCCTGACAATGTCTAAGGTGATGGGAGCAAACAGATTTTGATATCCAAATGCCAAAGATCTCATATGTTTGATGCTTCCGAACTCTAGGACCAAAAGTTTTGCAAAGTTTATTCAGTGCAGAGGTTTCTTAATTGTTCATGACAGTGCTCACTACTCCTCCAGTTGTAATTATGTCATTCCAGTGTGTGTTTGTTTTCTCCTGTTGATGATGCCCTCAATAAATTCAGCACATTTTTCTCTAGGATATGAGTGGCTATTTCTATTTCCATTGTAGGTTTGGCTCAAGGTCACATTTGGACAATCAGGAGGCAGGATTCTAATGGCATGAGGCTTATGCTGAAGTTAAAAGTGTTTGCACTGCAAAACCCAAACATCATCTATTTAATCATGCTGCCTCTCTTAGAGGAGCTTCCCAGCATGGATGACTATTATGGGTAGCGGCTGTTTGCTTGCTAGCTGGACAAATGAGATGACTAAGAAGGTCACAAGATTCCAGGCAGGGCTGCCAGAAGAAACCTGCAGATACAGTGGTCTGCGAAAGCAGTTTGATACGGGACCCACTCAAGCCACTGTTAAGATCCAGAATATGTAGTGAACAGTGTATTTTCTTTCAGGACTGGTAGAAAATGACCCTAGGTGTTAGTCTGTCATGCTTAATAGGAAACATGCAAGGTGCATTACAACATCTAGTAAGCCAAAGCTTACTGTGCTCTGTGATTACTCCCATGCTGGCATTATGCCAATTCCATTAGAGGCATCCACAAAATGTGCTCAAAGATCATCTCTGAGCTTCCTAAGATGGCTAATGAATTTGTCAGTGTGCTTTTGCGGGACAAATAGTTCAAGAATAAGGAGCTCTGAATACTGCAGAGCTCGGCTATAAAGAAAATATTCTTTCTGCAGACAGGTGTGCTAGGCCCAGAGTTTTGGAAATTATTCCTGTCATAGAGGCACTATGATTTGGCAGGGTCTGATGAAGTAAGTGTTAACTGATGGTCAGGGCTGACAATACCTTAACAACTGGCATTGCCCATCCCATCCCTGTGGGGCTAGAGGAAATGCAGCAAGAAGCAGAGCAGGGAAATTGTGTTCCATCATAAGAGACATAGGCCTAAAATATTCCTATGAAAGTGAATATAGTTTCTTTAAATGGGTCTTGAAATAAACAAATAAAGCATAACTAGATAGTGGAAACCTTGGAAACATGCCCACATGCTTTAAAAATCTATCATAAAATGTATCTAAGCATTTTCGTATCCATTTCTTCTCCACATCTCTATAAAAAGCAAGTACAAAAGGAGATTATGTGCTTGACAAAGTGACTTTTCCGTAGAGTTTAAAGCAGCAATCTCGTAGAAGTGGAGTGCAAGTCTTCAGAGCATTTTTCAATAGGAGGGGCTTAGTCCCCAACCATGATTTGTACCTGGAAACCCCAAATAAACTGCTCCATGCTTCAACTGCTAAATGGAACTAGCACTACCAAATTATTTTTGAACCATGTCTGGACGCTGAAGGATGGAGAGTGTTGGTATTATTAATAATGAGTGATAGCCATGAACATTAAAGGGGATTTATCTGCAGTAACTTAGGGCAGAGTTATAATTCTTTTGAGGCAATTACACTGATATTAGACTTCTGTTTAGCACATAGTGTTGTGACTTGCGGGGAACATTAAGTTATAGAAAGATAAGAGGAAAAATAACTTACAGTATGCGAAAAATAAACCTCTCTGCCACATTTGATAATGTGCCTGTGACCCAAACGCTGATTAGGTCACATAAAAAAGGGAAATGTTATTACTGAAGAGTCACTCTGGGAAATCCTGAGAAGTTATGCTTCTCTGCTGAAGTTAAGAGAATTGCTGTCACTTTATCAGGACAAATTTTGGCTTTATAATTTTGCTTCTAAAATTAGGGTTACATTGCATAGCAGTTCTTGGTCAGTCGCTTATATCAGCTCATGGGGTAATGGGCTTAACTAAAAGGTTGCACATTTAGAATAGCTATTAGGAAGAAATTCTTCCTTGTGAGGGTGGGGAGGCCCTGTCACAGGTTGCCCAGACAAGCTGTGGCTGCTCCTGGATCCCTGGCAGTCTTCAAGGCCAGGTTGGATGGGGCTTTGGGCAACCTGGGCTAGTGGAGGATGTCCCTGCCTATGGCAGGGGGTTGGAACTAGATGGTCTTGAATGTCCCTTCCAACCCAAACCAGTCCGTGATTCTCTATAATTCAGTGATCTGAAACCTATTTTTTCTTAAATGTGTTGATTTTTATCAGTAGCAATTTATTGTTCTTAAAGGCTAAGGATATAAATAAATCAACATTTTGAGAGGAGCGAGCACATTTTTTTGTTAAAACTGAAAGGGTTGGAAAATATGGTCAAGGCTTTGACTATACTCAAATCTGCAATAAGGAAGAAAGACTATTAAGAAAATATAAAGTTTTTGTTTGATTGTTTTTATGATGCATTTTAGAACATTACTAGAAGCTCTGGCTTATAGTTGAATGCAGTGAAAATTGCACATTTGCATCTCTTGTACAGTGCCTTGGATTTCTCTTTTGAATTAATATTGGAGTTTGTATTGAAAGTAAAACCTCTAATAACTGGAAAATAAACCAAAATAATAAGATATGAACTTCAACAATGTGAATCTCTTATACTGAGTGTAAGAGGCTGTTTAAAGGGATTTCTGTTCATCATTCTTTATAATTCAGTGTGATATTGTATTCCATCACCAGCAGCTTAATTTATTTCTTTCACCATCTGTTCTTTTTTTTCTTTCTTCTTCCATGCCAAGAAATCAATAGCACTCAATGAACAAAAAGAAGCTATTCTGTAATTCAACTAAACTGGTTTTGTATCCTGGCTATTCAGAAGGTATTGGTCTATTTCTTACACTTGTTTATCTAACTTACCCTTTTGTTTTCTAAACCTGTAAAATTTGAAACAGTAAATACTCTGTGTGAGCTTCTAGTGCCAGCACTTTTGTAGCCATTACATTATGAGGCCAGTTGGTTCTTAAATATAAGCAAAAGCTAATGCCTACTAAGTGTGGGTACCCTTGCCACATCTCTGTCCAGCTCATCCCTTGTATAGGGCAGGCAGAGCCACTTGCGCAAACACAGACCAATAGTCAAAGCAATTTCCATGCCAAACCATATTAATCTAGTGATATCTCAAAATGTCCTTGCTTGTTCCCTGAACCGCCAAAATAATTGCGTAAGTTTTGTGAGCTCTGGGAACTACAACTGTGCTCTCATTAACACCTTCTGTCCCTGTGGAATAGAAAGTTTTAGACCAGAGCTCTTTGCTGAATACAGGACCAAATAAAAATCAAAATAGTAATGCAGTGAGTCTAAAACAGAGAAATGGTAAGGACCGCAGGTACCTGTTCACCCAGCTGATGTCCATCCATACATCTATGGTAGATTTACATAGAGGACTTCATGCCACATACTGCAAATAATTGATGGCAAATGAGAAAGTTTAGTAACCTCACACTGAAGCTTGAAAACTGTGATCACTTCCCTGGCCTAAATAAGAGTAGGTTGGACGTAAGTATTTTAGCCACTGAAATGCCATGTCCCACAAAGCACTGTGGTATTTGGGCTGGATTTAACATTAGATTTTTAAGACTTGATAATCTATAATTTCAGACTTGTTGCTTCTTCTACATAACACAATGTCACCAAATTTCATATCGTGTTGTCTTTAAGTCCATATTTTCAGCTTACTTGTTCTAAGGGACACACCAGTGATGAAATATATCAGCCAAAAAATGCTATGGCAAAATTCTTACAGTTCTTGCAAGAATAGATTCATGCTTTTCTGCATAAGAAATAAAGGATAATAAAATGTGTTTTACTATGGAAATATAGCTAGCTGTACAGAATTCCTTTGCATATGCACTATAATTTAATACAATTCTTTCTTTCTACTAAATACTATTGCTATAATTCCAGGAATTATGTTGGATTTCAGGTTCATATCCCAACTGTACAATTCAGGATATGCTTCAGACCTGTTTATTCAAATAATTTTATTCAGTCTGTGGCTAAAGTAAACAGAGAAGCAATTTGAAGAAACCTGACACAGGTTTTTCTGAAAGTCTAGTAGACATAATGATTAATATTTCCAGGAAGGTTGATGATTAGACAAAATAATGGTATAGAGAAGAGCTTTAGGAAAAAAGGGGAAAAAAAAGATGGAAAAGAGCTCTTACTGAAAATTACTGGTAACCTAAACCACCTGCAAAAATACAGTATTTGCAATAGAGGCTCTTAAAGTTAAAACAGAATTGAAAATTATTCAATTGTTAAATTAAGGATAATTGAGAGATAAAATAATGTGATTGATAATTAGCAATAGCATATGTGTTGTTTTTTTCTCTTCGATTTCAAACAGAACAAGATACTCATTAAATTTTCATTTGAATGGATGTGTTGAAAGACAAAAAAAAAAGCAGGAAAAATATATCATGGCTTTACACAGTTATCATTATAAGATGTAGCTCTTGTCAGCTACCAATTCATCAGCACTGAGAGTGCTTGCCTTCCGCACCTAACAACATCCTCATGCTAACAGTGCTGTTTTCTCCTGAAGACTCATTTATCTTCCTACACAGGTCATTAAAGTTTGAACCTGCTTGCCTGAAGTTGTGTCTATGGTTGCCACTTTCTCTGTATCCACCCCCGCAGTGTTCTTGTACTCACGAGTTCTCTTTATTTCAAGAATGCTAAAGAACTCAAGTTTTTACTGATAGAAAACTGAGGAAATAGTTTGGTTTAATTTGAGTTTCTAATTCTAAGAAGTTGCAGTAGTTTTCCCCGAAGTATAAAATCACACTTTTAATGGGACTCGACAAGTCTTACTCTAAGCTGCATAACATATAGTACACACACACTGACATTACCTTGGATATTCTATGATCCTACAGTTTTGCTTGTTTTGCTAGCTCACACGTGCAGTTTCATGTGTCAATGTGCCATGACAGAAGACCCTAATTTGTCATCATGCTTGCAATTTCCTACTTGAGGAAAGATGTTCACCCTGTTGGTTGCTGCATAAGTGGTGGGTTATATCAAAAGGAAGGTTTGAACATGTATGTGAAAAGTAAATTTGCAGTTAAAAAGACAACATAAGTAACTGAATGGACAAATGGTTATCAGATATGTCCATATCCTAAGCCTTTAGCTTTCTCCTGGTAACTGGTGACAGTGGGGATGTGTGCCAGTTAATAGAATCACAGAGTAATTTAAATTGGAAGGGATTTCTGAAGGTCAGCTAGTTTAACATCTAACCCCTGCCCCAAGCAAGGCTGACTAAATCAGGTTGCTCAGCACTCCAGGCAGCTTTTGAGTACCCTCAAGTTTGAAATTCTACAGCCTGTCTGGGCCTCTGTGCCAGTGCTTGACCAAACACCAGAATTTGCTGTGTTGCTGCTGGTGATGGCACTTGGCACTTCAGGGAGAGTCTGAATCAACCTTGTCTGTAGGTTCCTATTACATAGTTGAAGTCAGGAATAAGATGTTCCATTAGCAGGCAATCAGTGGCAGTATTTAAGGATCGCTACTGCAGTAGACTAGCAGAAAATAGTTGTAAAGATTATAGATCGGCTGGTACAGAGTGTCGGCCCAATTACTGACTGGGAGAGAATATGTATGTTCAGTACTGGTATACTGACTCCTTGATGACACACAAACTAAATTCCTTGACTTAAAAGCAGACAGCATTTCATTTAATATATATTTTAGAATATTGTTGTTATTATTATTACTACTATTGTTAATAATAATAAAACTGTAACTGCATTCCTTGTAAAACTTGAGATATCTGCACATTTTTCTAGTCCTCCAGTGTTTCAGTACCACCCAGCATTTGTATCGATTTCATACTTTTTTCTACTATTGTGCTACTACACTTACTTGGCACATGATTGTTCCAAATGATTGTCTACATATATTCCACCTCAGGTTCACATATATTGTATATGTGAAATTCGATTATTCTGGCAGCTGCTGGGACTGCATCTGGCTTCTGGGTAACATCACCTCTTCCTGCACCCAAATTGGATGGAGTGAAACCAACATTTCCTCATTTCCTTCATGCTATCATAGCTCATTTTGACTTCTCTGTGTACAGTGTAACTTTTGATACCAATACATGAATAACAGGATGGAGAGTAAGGATATTCTACCTAGTATATTTTGTATGGGGGAGCTTATTACTTACAGTCTTCTCTTTTATTGCACTGCCTAGATACGTAAAATGAAAATAAATCTTATTAATGGTAAAGACAGGTTTGTTTCTCACTCTGGCTCAGAATTGTGGAGATGCTGAAGGAAAACAGCTGGTGTAGACAGACACTCCAGTAAGTCAAGGAACTGAGGGAGAACATCTGTAGGAGAAAGAGGAATATTTAATTTCAACAAGGCAGACATAGCAGTGTCATCTGTTCTTCTTAGCCAAATGACTTAAGAATAATTCAAGAACATTTCTATATGATGTGCACTTTAGAAAAGTATGTGGGAGTAATTCAGAGGAATCTGACCAGGCAACTGAGTGTTCTGCTCTCCTCCACATGAGCGCTTACTAATTACAGGTTACTGGAATAGGCCAAAATGCATAGTAAAATCTAGCTTCTGTGGCACATATCTTTAAATGTGGTAGAGAGGAGCTCAGGTGTGCCTTATTAGAGCTCTAAAAATATTGCATACTCAAAGCATTCCAAAATTTCTTGGCTTTATGAAACCGCAGTTGGCAAACATCATATAGAGTCAGGCTTTATTTCCTCCTGCCTTCATTTGATATCCTTTGTTCATGAACACAGCTAAGAATGTTTGTCTTTCCTGGAACCACAGTACAGTTTTGTTTGGTAAAAAGAACATTTACTCTCTAGCAATTTGCTTTTTTATAATATGTATCTGTTGAAATTTCCTTTTTAGTTGGTAAATCAATCACTTGAAGAGCTATTCCTAATTTCTGCTCTGATCCTAATGAAGGTGTTAGCTCATGCCCTGCTCTGTTAAAATAAAAACCACAGATTTTTATTTTGATCAGTCAATCTACTTCAGATTTTTTACCATACCCATGCAACTTAATCTCCATGATTACATGGGAAAACCAAAGAGCGCTTTTTTCTTTTTTCTTTTTTCTCTTTTTTTTTTTTTCTTAAATTACTTTATAGTGCAAGACTTTTTGGGATCTTCTCTAGATTGTTGACACTAGTCAAGTCATTGCCATACTGCTGAAGTATATCTTCTTTATGTCTATCCTAGATAAAATAACTGACTTATAAGGCTGGGACTGTAGGGGCTCGGGCTTTAAGAAGCCCTGTCTCCAAAATTTTCAGGGCAACTTTATCAGAACCAGTCCTCTCTATTTTGCCTCGCGCTGCACTTTATCAGATGCTGCAGGCTTTTTAAAAGTCTCTTGGCAGCCAGTTTTGCATTGTCAGGTCTCTGTTTAGCACCAGCACTAGCATCCATGGAAGATGAACTTAGAAGCATTCATTAACCTTGAATAAAACTGTTTCTTCAAAACATCTCTCACTGATTGTTGCTATGAGCGATGCTTCTTCCTCACTGCTACAGAGTCTATCTGGAGTCTGAACTGTCAGAGGAATTTGAGACTGGTTGAGCCTGCTCTTCCCTATATACCTCTGTGTGTGGGAGTCAGGAGAGGGTGAGATCATTCGGTGCACAACAGAGCCCCAACAAAGACTCCTGGCTTACAGGGTCTGAGCTCACACTTATGGGTCTAACACACACACACACCAGAGTGAAACTGCCAGAAACAGCCCTTCTTGGCTATTCTTTTGCTAAGTAATTCTTCTTTTGCAATCTCTAAGGTAACTGGGATCTTAGTGCTTTTTATCTTTCAGCACATCAAATGTATCAGATAATAGTGTAGAACAATAGGAGATGAGATGCTGTGTCAGCATGTGGGCTGCAAATGGAACAAAAGAGTCTTCTTAAATCCAGTATGTTCTGAAAAAACAAAGTTAGTGGCAGTGTTCAGCCATGCAGTAACAGGCCATAAAAGGAAAATGAGTTACTCTTAACGCTGCAGTTCTTTTGTCTTGATATATCAACATTCCCTTGTTACTTAAATAGCCATAACGTATTACAATGTTAGCACAGTATATTTTTTTCATTCTGAACTCAGTAATGAATGAACTTCACTGTTTCTTCCAGACTATTCTGCAAAATAGACTATGAAACCACTAGTTGTCTTTTGTTAAGTCTTGCTGTGCTCTTTATGGCTGCGTTGCCTGTGCTGTCCAGAAGCTAGAGTGAGATTTGGGGAATGCTGAAGTCAAAAGGACAAAATTTGTTGAGATAGTTATTTAATCATCGTTAAGGAGTGTTTACGTATGTCACCTTTATCTGATATTTACCACATTGTCTCAAGAAAGTTTTTCACTGGGACCTTCAATGTGGTAATGTATTCAAGGGAAACGGCAGTAATAATGTGGTATATTCCTTCTACCTGAAGACTAAATGTAAATGAAAGAAATGGAGGACTGTTTTGTAAAAGATATCAGTACAGACAACTATCACCTGTTCATATTAGCACAAAAATTAGCATGTAAATATCATTACTTAAAAAGACATTGTATTGAGAATATATGAGAAGATGGCAAATGAACATGGTTATTAGGTGAACATCTACATAGCTTTGTTGCAAGATTTCTCTATTTGAGAAAGCATGCCAAATTTACCTCTGAATTCTTGTATATGACTTGTCAAACACAACATTTGGGATTTTAGTCCTCTCTCTTTCAATGAAAGCTATGGTTCCTCATTTCCCCAGTAATGCAGAAGCAGTAGTTTACACTCCACTGGATCTCTCGATTTTTCTACAAAAATCAGTATGTGCCATATCTCCTGTTGCTCATTTGGTTGCTTTCTGTTATTGCTTGCAGAAAGAAAATTCTTACCTCAGAGATACCTCAAGAAAAATCAGCTTTAAGAGAGATTAATTAATTTGGTGGGTTGTTTTGGTTTTTGGTTTTAGTAAGAAGAGGAACAAGGCTGTAATGCCCTATTATTTTTTGTTACTTAATTCATAGGAAAAAAAATGATTGAAAGGGACAAATTCAACTTCCTGCTCAAATCCAGACTATATTCAGAATTAGGTCGGGGGTGGTTGTGTCTGATTCAGTTAAGTTTTGAAGATTTCCGAGGACAGACTCCATAACCTCTCTGGCCATTGTTTCAGTCAAGAGATTTTTCTTTCTATCCCATTCAGATTTTCCCTGTCGCAACTTGTGCATGTTGTATCTTGTCCTTTCACTGTGCACCTGTGGCAGGAGTCTAATTCTCTTTTCTTTATAATCCCCTAACAGGTAATTGAAAACAACTAATAGATCACCCCTTAGCCATCTCTTTTTTCCATAGAAATTACTTGCTGAAACACAGTAAGTTCCAAGTCTTATGGTAGAACCGTGTTGGCCGAAAATGCCACTCACCAGTGCACTTCCTCATGGTTCAGGTCAGTGAGGGGCTTTGTTTCTTCACTGATATCACACAATTTGGACAGTTCAAAGAAGCTTTAAAACATTTATTTCCATTTTGAAACACACTTCACTGTCCAAATAAATGACTGAGAAAAAACCAAATGTCCTATTGTTTATTAGAGTGTGTCTAGATCTTTGCAAGCAGGTTAAAGCACTGTGTAATTAGTATCGTTAACTGTGAAAATAATAATGTTTACTAAATTGGTGTCTAATATACCTGGACAATAAATTATGCTTATGCTCTCTTACACAAAATGCTCATCTTCATATTTACACTCCATGGGTAATGGTAGTGTAGATAAACATTTTAATGAATCAAACTCTGGCAGGGAAGGATTGGACACAATTAGAGTATTAACATTGGATAGTAATTGCTGGCATAGTTAAACATTGGTTTATTTAAATATAGCCACCGAATTATAATGGGCTTTAATGTATGGGAATGAATTGCGCTCTTGTTATGTTCAGTGGATACTTAGCTATATCCTTTATGTAAACATCCTACTCACAGTAATCCAGTAAGGACATAAGGTAGAGTCTGCTTATTTTAAGAGGTAAACCACTCAGGATTATGCAGGAATTAGGATATGAATGTAGATACGGAGGTTTCTGATATGAAGAAACTACAGGTTGTCCATGTCACTCTGCTTTCACTCCACAGTAAGATGTGGAGTATGTTCACCTAATAATAAACCAGTCAGTATTCCTTTTTTACAGAAACATTTTAGTGTACATAATCTAAATCAGGAGTTAAATGCCATTAACTTCAGTGAGAGATGAGTGTGTGCTAAGTTTTAAGACTAGAAAAATTAATTTACTTCTTCATATTAAGTGCCTAATTATTTGAGTACTAATTAAAAGTCTTTATCAATGACCTGGATGAAGGGATTGATTGTTCCCTCAGTAAATTTGCAGATGACACTAAGATGAGTGGAAGTGTTGATCTGCTTGAGGGTAAAGAGGCTCTTCAAAGGGACCTGAACAGACTGGATCAATGGGTTGACCAATGGGATGAGGTTTAACAACGCCAAGTGCAGAGTCCTGCACTTTGGACATAGCAACCCCGTGCAGCCCTACAGGCTTGGGGAAGAGTGGCTGGACAGCTGTCAAGTAGAGAAGGACCTGAGGGTGTTGGTTGACTGCTGACTGAATATGAGCCAGCAGTGTGCCCAGGTGGCCAAGAAGGCCCACGTCATCCTGGGTTGTATCAGAAACAGTGTGGCCACCAGGCCTAGAGAGGTGATTGTGCCCCTCTGTTTGGCACTGGTGAGGCCGCACTTCGAGTACTGTGTCCAGTTCTGGGCCCCACACTACAAGAAGAGTTGTTTAGTCTGGAGAAGAGGAGGCTGAGGGGAGACCTTTACACTGCCTATAATGATCTGAAAGGAGGTTGTAGAGAGGTGGGTGATGGTCTCTTCAGCCAAGTGACAGGTGATACGACAAGGGGAAATGGCCTCAAGCTGTGCCAGGGAAGGTTCAGATTAGATGTTAGGAAAAAGTTCTTCACTAAAAGAGTTGTTGGGATGTGGAACAGGCTGCCTAGGGAGGTGGTTGAGTCACCATCCCTGGATGTATTTAAAAGATGGGTACATGAGGTGCTAAGGGACAGGAACAGTTGGACTTGATGATCTTAAAGGTCTGTTCCAACCTAGTCATTCTATGATTCTGTGTGATTAAACATGCCTGGTACTTCCCATGATAAAGCAATGGGTTCAGTTTCTCATAATCTGTAGTAGTTTGAATTGAAAGTTTACCTGCTGAGAGTCCTGCTTCTATTGAATTTTTTGGCCAACACAATCACTTCTGGATGGAAAATTGTCTCATAAAGCCTAGACTCCCACTAACACTGGGTCTGAGTTCCAGAGAGGGAAACTTGCTCTCCTCATATGACTGGAGTATCTAACAGACTCTTCCATACAGGAGTTGCAGCAGTCCCTGGTAACCTTTGATTACACTTTTTTTTTTTTTTTTTTTTGTCTCTTATTACTAAGGAGCTTCTGTTTTCCTTAATATACAAGATGGCGCTGGGTTAAGCAGTAAAGTAAGATCAGAGGTGCTTGCTCTGTATAACACCCCTACTTAATTTATTGCAGAATTTGGCATTTGTGTGATGAGTGAGTCGGGACAAAAATGTTAAGGTACTAGATTCCTCTCTTGTATATAGAATGGTTTCATCTAGAAGGGACCTTAAAGTTTCAAGTTCTAACCCCTCTGCCATGGGCAGGGACACCTCCCACTAGACCAGGCTGCTCCCAGCCCTGTCCAACCTGACCTTGAACACCTCCAGGAAGGGGGCAGCCACCTCTTCCCTGGGCAACATGTTCCAGTGGCTCACCACTCTCAGAATGAAGAATTTCTGCCTAATATCCCATCTAAATCTACCCCCTTCCAATTAAAAAAACTAATGTCTAAACTATTATCTGCATACTGTCACTCCTGTGTGCTGTGTGCTAGATGATTGATATTTCTTTCACAGAATGAAATGGGATTTGATTCATTTAATTTAGGCTCTTAAATTTAGGCAGACTTGATCTCTTTTTGGAGATCCTCAGGGGCTCCTTGCAACTTCCACTGACCTATGTAACACGTATTTTAGCCAAACTGCTTCACAACATAACTAAACTTAAGTCTAGTTCAGATATCCACAAGTTAAGTGTAGTGCATACCATTGACTATTTTAGCATTATTCTGAAACGGAGGTCTCGAATAGTATGGGAGACGGTAGAGCATGCATATGACATGTGTGAACCAACACCAAATCCCACTTTACAAAAACCACTCTCAACTCACACGAGTTAAACTAAGGCAAATCAGAATATTCACACTGCTTATATTTTCCCAACAGAGATCATTGCAAAGCATGTAAGTTTGAACATTTAATCACAAGATACAAAATGTATTTGGAGCACTGTGCATAAGAGTGTTACCGAGTGATATCCGTCGGGACCCTGTATTTTAGCTTAAAGCACATACTTTTAAAAAATTGTTTCTGAGGTTATAAGGGTAAATGTTTTGGAGGAAGTTCCTGAAAACACAAGTCCTGTAGGAACTGTACCCTTAATCCATTGGCTTGATTCAGTTTTCAGCACAATCAGTAAAATCCCACTGCCTTTGCTTGGCTTTGGATTAGACCTCAAGGGTCATGAACTAGTTGAACTAAGCAGTGGAGCAGATGCAAGCTTCCTCAAGTTGTGGACCTTTCTACCAGATTTCTGTTCGAACTTGTTAGCATCTGAATCTCAGGAGTGCTTTCTGGAATATACATCTGCAGAAACTAGCATATGCAGCAAATGTGTCAATTATTGTCTTAAATCTCAAAGCTTCCACTTCTAAAACGGACAACAGTAATTTTCCTTTTAGGGAACTGAGTGCTACATTACATATATACCTCCAAACTCAAGGACTTCTTTTGTGGGGTGTTTATGCACTCCTTATTTAGATGTCATACAACAGTTTAATTAAGCAATATGCCACTTAAACTGTAGCCACTATGGTTAGGGTTCTTTTTGTCTGACCACCATGGAGAGTTGGCTATTCTAATTTCATTTGCTCAATTTAATGTGTTAACTCCCTCTGAGGAGGTAAGTAGTGTGTCACAGCTTGAGGCAGGACCTCAGCACACGAATCTGTTTAGTTCATAGCAGGGTTCAGGCATGCAAATGTTGACATTTTGAAATTGTTTCCCCAGTAGGTCAAATTAGTATTAATGGCTACAAAAAGAAAACACATCTACTCCGCTGCCTTTCATAATTAGACTAGCTTGAAAAAAAACCCAAATGTTTGTCATTATAGTAGAAGCCATGTCAGCTGCTGCTGTAAGGAAAAAAAAAAAACAAAACCAAAACAAACCAAAATGCTTTATCTTGTATATTTATTTGACAGTGCAGGAAAGAAGCTGTTACAATGTCTTTTGAAAATTTTGGAAAAGGTTTGTTAGTTGTATGTGGATTGGTAGTGCTCCATGGAGACTCAGGATTCACTGATTTCAAGACACTGAGATATCCATCCTTGAAGATTTTCCAATATGTATGTGTCCATAGCAATCCTAGCTATCATAGCAGGTTGCCCAGAGAGGTGGTGGATGCCCCATCCCTGGAGACGTTCAAGGCCAGGTTGGATGAGGCCCTGAGCAACCTGATCTAGTTGGGGGTGTCCCTGCTTCTTGCAGGGGGATTGGACTAGATGACCTCTGGGAGTCCCTTCCAACTCTAGCTATTCTATGATTCTATTCTATGATTCTATGCTTCTCTTCATCATCATGACAAGGAGTCATTTCTTTAGGTATTTTAGAAATACAAATGTAGTCTGCAGCAGAATATCATGCTTTATAATGTCTTTCTTGGATGTTGCTCAGTCTTCAAACATTATAAACATGTAGCAACTTTATTGTGATGTTAGTTTATTCCAGATTTAATAAAAATTAAATAGAAATCCTGCTAAATGCTAAGAAGTCTTAGAGACACACTACACTTCACCGTAAGATTTTAGGTTACATCTGCAGCTGCTGTAAATAAACTCAGATTTACTACTGGCAATAGGGCAATAGTTACACCAATTTCTATCAGCTGAAATCTGACTCTTTAGAATTTATTTTCAACCACTCGGTGTTGCTTTAATTTGAAAACACTGAATCAGTGTCCTGTTCAATTTTAGGTGAATTGCAACTTTAAATATTATTTTTAAATTTTTATTTTTTTTCAAATCTCTGGAGTTTACCATTAACCACAATGTGTTAGTGTGTGACCATCAAGGAAAAATGTGAGTTCTCCTTTAACTTTCAGCAGGGGTTTTGTGTGAATGTTCCTCATCTGTCAACAGTGACTCATGGTATCTTGGATCAATGTGGGCATTCGGAAGGCTGTACGGCAGTTGACATACATATATACTTGAATATTGCACCCAAAGGAGCATTCTTTTGGAGGGAAATTAGCAGAGTAACCAGTGGAGCTGCTGAGAATGAATAATATCATTGGGTCTGGAAGGGTAAGTGGAAAGTGCCCTGCCTTTTCCCTGAAAACATTCCAATTTTTAATGTGTCCTTTACATAAACCAAACTTATACTGAGGCTACACAACCTGTGTAAGCAATTCATTAAACTCATTGTGCAGGCGTGGCAATTTGGTGCCAGTGGAGAATATTTCCTTAATTCAGGTGAAAAACGGTCCTGTTCTAAATCACTCACAGCACAAAGAAATGTGGAGTGTGAGACAATGAACTAAATTAAAATTCACAGTACATTTTGAAGAAATTGTTAAGTTTTTGTAATTCTCATTTTACATAGTAAAGAAAAGAAGGCAAGTCCTGCTTTCCATTTCAGTGTTCCTGGGACATGTAATTAATTCCTTCAGTCCACAGGTCATCCTCTAAAGACTTCTGCCCTAACACGGACTGAAAGTAAATGATGTAAATGTGATCTCTGATCTGTGTCTTGGTAAGAAAACAGTTTTCTGGCTTGAGCAAAAAATGATATACTGATTCTCATTGATATTCCACTGGAGCCTCAGAAACTTAAAACTTTCACTGTTTCTCTTCCATGTTGCAAACTTTATTCCTGGTGCTAACACTGAGGATAATGATGCTGTTGTGTCGATCCAATGAATAAACTACCATTTATTTGGATTAAGACACCTAGAATCAGTTCTGTGGCCTAGGCCTCATTTGTGCTACTACAATTAAATTTTTATAAAATAAAAAAAAAACCCAACCTAGGAACATATGAATTTTGTCATGGTAGGCAGTCACAACAGCTTCCTCCTCCAGTTAATTTCATCCAACTAAGTATTGCTTGGTTTTGTTACTTTTGGAACAGTATTTCCACTTTTCCTGTTGTAATTTCTGTACATGTTGCTTCTCTCTTATTGATATGTGCTGCAGAAGTGGGGAGGAAATGTGGCTGGGCCTGCTGCTGTTTGGCCATTTCAGTGGATAGCATCTAGCAGAAATCAGCTGGTTCAGGTTAGCCTTGCTGAGTGTTCTTGGCATCAAAACATCCTAAAGTTACTTTCTATTGTCTTTGAATCCCCTTTTGAGGCAGCTTTAAATAGACCCTGATGCACCAAGTGATTTGGTGTTCAAACAAATCCAACTCTATTTATATTGATGTGTCTTTAAACAAATGAACTTGAGCTCTGAGGTCAAGCACCACAAAGTTCTATCCAAATCTTGTCATGCATTAAGCTCAGCCAGACAGCAGGTGCTACCTGAGTGCTGATAATCCGTTTGCTTTCCCTCTTCCATCTCTACTCAAAATTGTGGATGGGTCTTTCTGGTGTTCACTTAAAAGATTAACAGGTTCACTTAAAATACAGACAAGTTATTTCAAAACAGAAGGTACATAGAAGGAATTAGAGGTTGAACTGCTGTTACAGAAGATGTATTCAATCAGCGTGAAATGAAGCTGTTTGCAAATATTTCCACTAACCCAGGGAGGCCCCAAATGCTTTGAGGGAGACAAACGAGGAGAGGAGGAGGATTGCCCCAGTAGGCCCCATTGGCAGCCACAGAGCATAGACCAGGTGAAAAGGGAGTGGCAGCAGCTATTTGGTTCAGTTACTTTTCATGTCTCACATCTTGTCTTTTGTTCTTAAGACTCATCATAGTTGCACTTCTATCCACACGTGACTAGGAGGGAAATATGCTGTCTCCAACCACAGCCAAAGCAAACACATAATATGGGGTTTCCATAATAGGGATTCTCCATAGCAAAAGATAATTGGGTTAGGTCAATCAGATAGTGATAGTTCGCCAGAATACTCTCTAAGTCTCCTACAAACTGAATTTCAGGAACTTGTTGAGCCAGAGGCTGTGTCTCTAAATTTAATAACCTTTTAAGGATTTCTTTTTCTTGATCTTATCACTTTGCCCCTTGAAACTATAAACAATTTTACCATCTACAAAAGCCCATGTCAAGAATTTCCACAGCTTAACTATGTGCCTGTGAAGTAGATGAAGGTTTTTTTGAGATTTTATAACTAATTAAATGGAAAGTAGAACTAGTTTTGGTTTGTATAACTGGAAAGAAGTTTAAAACTTTGATTGATAGAACAGCATTAACCACAAGAAAATTAATTTTGAGTTGAAAACTGGTATTGGGGGCTTTGGTATTGTTTGATTAGTAATTGCATCTATGATATTTGAATGGAAAAGAACCTTTTGGTGTACAAAACCTAACAGATTACGGGTAGTACTGAAAGCTTTTGATAAATAATGGTAACTAATTGGAATGTAATAGACACTGAATAACTTTCACACATTGCAGAATCACAGCAACTAGATTCTCTTATCCACAGTATAATTATGTTTATTTTCATTAGGGTAAATTAGGAGAAAAATTGGGCATCATCACTTACTGCATTTTGGCACTGAATTCTGTGCTAGAAGGGTCAGAGCTTAGAAATCCCTCCTATATTTTGCTGTGAGTAAAGTACATTAGGAGAGCTTCAAGTGTGTAAGCTACACAGACTTTAAATTCAGTCAGTGCTTTCAGCCCCTTGCTGAAATTCATCCAAACCCTCCACTGCAGATCAGAAGAAACAAGAGCTAGCAGAAGAGAGGATGTAAATCCAGGCATAAATTTTACTCATCTGTTCTATTAATGTGAAAAGACAATTCCTCAAAGTGCTGGATATGTGATCAAAGGGAAGGGTGGATCCCATTCTGGAAAACCAGGTAGATAGCTATGCCTGAAATTGAAAATATGAAGTCACTGATTTGTACCCATGTATGAAAAGCTGGACATGATCCATTGAAGCCAGATGTTATATAAAATATTATTTACCTATCAGCAGTACTACCCAAAGTCTGTTTGCATCTTTATTAATCACAGGACTTGTTAGAGTTGTTAGGCTGATAGACACAAGAGTTTCATACAAAAATTTCAAACATAGACCTTCTTTTGAAGCAGTTCATTTTCCATCATAAAAGCATCCTTGAAGTTCTGAAAACTGAATAACTACTCATTCTATTTTTAATTTTTTATTGTGCAGCTAAATTTCCAGGGAAACTCCCTAACCCTATCATGCTTATTAACTAATTCACCTTAGTAAATAATATGTACAACTTTATATTCTCAGCTCAGTAATAAAATAAAATACATTGAAGAAGGACTTGTTTAATTTCAGACCAAATCTACCTGAGCTGGGTTTTCCCTACCTCACAGTATTTTAAGCTGCAGAGACACTCACTCCTGCAGCCTCTTATGATTGAAAGAGCTCACATGCTCACTCACTGATGGCTGACCCACTGCAGGTAATCCTCAGTCTCACACTGTCTCAAATTTTGACATCTCCATCCTTCATGGAACTACCCCCTATGTTTCACCAAGAGTCAGTGGTAAATTGCTTGTCAAATGCCAAAGTCACACTTGAAAATAGAACCACTGGGCTTTTGGAAAATTTCCCCTGATATCCCTAATAAACTTAGCACCTCATATTTATTAATTCTTTTAAAATAGCTCACTTCTTTTAAAGTGCACTGGTTAGGTATCCAAGACCCAAGATTTCGATAAGACTTAGAAAAAACTCTAATACTTTTTGCCCTGAAAAAGGTATACACTTGCAGAAGGAAGGATTTTTTTAATCACCACAACTGCAGTACACTTGTTGACAATGTTCCTAATTTTGATTCTTAATTTTGCATGGTATGTGTGTCATAGACACTAACTGGATTTTCAACTTAGTTGTTTGGAACTAAGAATAAACAACAGTGCTGTGAAGAGATTAATAAGAAAAAAATATGCATAGACCTCACTAGGCTAGCTTTTCAGAAAGATATTTTTTAAAGCATCATGGTATTTTTAAATAGTTTTTTGCTTGATAGTCCCCAAACATCTTGATAGGTTTTGACATTACCCAGAGATTTTATTTTCACCTGATAAGTGGTTTGTNATAAATAAATAAATAAATAGACATAAAACTTCTCAAATTGCACTTGTGCAAAACCCAACGGGTGGACATTCTGTCTTCGTACTGAGTATATCTGACTTTCACTCATTATCATGATTATGACAAAATATAGTCATACCCCCTGATCTAACTTCTAAGTACCCTTCCTTCTTAACCCAGCTACCACCCTAGTCATTCACTAGGCAGTTGCACTGAGGCATTGTTAGATGAGTGGCAAAACCAGTTAATCTTTGCTGGCTTCTTAGCCGGTGTTAGACAAGTACACGACTGATTAAGTAGGTGTGTTTATAGAGTGACAATTCTTTGCTTTTGGTCTGTGAGAAAAATTTTATGAATTGGAAATCTGTACCTTATTTTTTGGGGAAACAGACAGAAAAATCTGTGGTCCATACTATGCTTGGACCTGACATGTGGATAGGTCATGCAGATGGTTGGACATGACAATCTTCCCATCTCATCCTTGTTTGGCCAAATGAAATACTTTGTGCCTGGGAAAACAACTATCTGTTCTCTTAGTCAGTGAAAAGGTATTCCTGTCTCTGTGATACAATATTTACTGAGACAAGGATGATACTCCTTAGAGATAAGGTAATCCCTGAAGTGACAAGTACCCACAATTTCACTTTCTTGATAACCAGTACTGGTTCTTCTTGTTTAAGACTAACTTTCCAGCAATATCATACAAATGGTTGAGAATTGATGAACTGCTAATTAGATCTGATAAATGAGCTATTCAATGAATGGGATTTAACTGGTTTACCTGTACTAGCAGATGGTGCAATTTTGGGTGATGCAGTGCTACATTGAACTAATCAAACTCATTGAGGGTGTATTATCCAGGGTAGAGGGCTGAGTTCATGTGCCTCTGGTGTTTCTACTATTTGAATTAAAATGTTTAGAAAATGTTCTCATTTGGTCAGTATTTTGCCATGTTATTTTGCTACATTCTAGAGAACCTTGAGAATGACAGATGTTGCCCTAATAGGTTGGGGTTCATTGCTACAATGCGTAACTTTGTTCATTATTGCTCCTGAGCATTCCTTTTACCAGTACAAATGGGAGGAACCAAAGATATGACCTAGTCAGATCTTAAGCTAGATAATTTTTCCCTTAGATGGAGAACTGGTTAGTAAAACCAGATCCTGGCTTTTTTTGCCATCATATATTTCTGACACACACACACACACACACACACACACACACACACACACACACGTAGTATTTAGATATGGGATGCTACATAATGCTAATAATAAACATGCTAAATAATAACATGCTAAATAATTTTACAAATATATGAAATGAAGCTTTAAAAGTCTTTGTTTAGCTTAGAGGTATTATTCCTCATGTTTTATAAGAAAACAACTAAACAATAAGGTTAATCTGGATTCCCTTTCAGTGTCTGAAAGAAGAAATAATTCAAATAATAAAGGGAAAACAGGTTTGGTTTAGAAATCTAAATGGTTTTTGTCTTTGAAATATCATGTGACCCCTTCAATTACTCAAATCAAGAAGACTTTAAGGGTTACCATGTAGCTAAATAGTGCTGACATTAATGAGCTAAAATCTTCTCTCGGTTTTACAGTATAAAAACCATATGCATCAGTATTTCGAAGTCAAAAGAGTCCATGCATATGCCGGTGCAACTGAAACAAAACATTGGTGCAACATTCCTCCTTCCAAGTATCTGGTTTTAATCAAACTATGCTCATGGCCCTCAAGTTTTCTTTGCTTCAGTAGAAGGTAGACAGGAGTGTTTCATTTAAAATTCTTGGTTTACATCATGAGTACACTAAAAACTGTATATCTTGTCCTAGCTACTTCCAATTGATAAATTGTATTGAAAACATAGTTCAGGGAACTATGTGCTCTTTCGGGAACAAAAGGTTTACAGCAAAAAAAGTGGTTCTTTTTTTTTTCTCCCAGTAGAGTTCAGTGAAACCAGGTGATTGGCAACTCATGATAAGGTAGATGAAGAGGACGAAAGCTCGGGCTGATTGAACAGCTGTGAGAGGCTCCGTTCCAATTGTATTTTGATTACTGATAAGATAACCCTCCCTTTTCTCCCGGTGATTTATCTCATTCAAATTACAATAACACTGAATTGCCATCAACAACAAATGCTGTGTAGTTTCAAGTTTATTTGGCTCCTAATGTAGCGAAAAAACAAAGGTGCTGATTACAAAAGTTTTCTTGTTACATTTCTAAAAATGGGTAAACCACTTATTGCACTATGTGAGGTCATACAGTTTATAAACCTGCTTTTTGTTTCCTTTCAGATAAAAATGATCACTTTCTGATATTTACAGCAGTGTAATTCTAAAACTATGTGAAAGCATAAGCTCTTGAGGGTTTTAAAAATAATTTTCTGCATCTTTTTTCTTCTGCTCCTAATACAAAATCAAATGCTAATTGCTAAAAATAATTTGGAAATGTTGGAACAGTTTACTTGTTACCGACATCCTGACAGGTTAAAGTAGAAGATGTAACAAAACAAAAGTTTCTGTGATTATTTTTCTTCCTTGAATGAAATATTAAACACTGCATAAATTACCTGTCCTTTGTCTTAACTAATTCCTTTGTAGAAGTTTGAATGATACCATGATCTGTTAGCAAGATTCTTGTTTTTTCTTAGAGTGAGCAGCTGAAGCATTCTTCTCATTAAGGGCTAGATCCTAAGGTCCCAGTGATGTCTGAGGTGTGGATGAAAGTAACTAGCTGAGGTATAAAATAGTTAAATCCTGACAGGGCAGGAGAGGAAATTTATCATTCAGACCATTGGCTATGTTACTAAGCATTAGACTTGGGATGGGGTCAAGCTCACCTGACAAGCACCCCTCAGAATTAGTTCTGGTCAGTTTTTATAATATATGGAAATACCCCATTGAAGCATGCACTGGACAGACATTGCCTCTTTCAGAAGAGGAGCAGACTCACAACTAATCTGGTGCCTTTTTCCCTGCTTATATGTCTAGTTTTGCCAGATTGCAGCTCTGCAGGCTAATGTCTTGCAAGAAGCTGTCTTGATACTCTGTGCCTGCCTTTGCTGTAACTGCTTGACAGGGTCTGAGTTCACCACCTACACTAAGAGCAATAAAATGGGAAAGCTACAAAAGAGGTTGGAAATTAAAATATCTACTTTCCTTGCATGGTAGAATTCTTATCTTAGAATTCTGTAAATTATCACTCAAAGAGTAGTGACTGATTTATACTCGGGACTATTTACAGATATACATGGTGATATACAGAACAAGCACAATATGCATCTTTGTAAGCAACAAATGCATGTGCAGACACGCTGCCACCTGATAGTCCATAGCCAAAGTAAAAGCCTGGCGAGAGAAGAAGGAAACATTCTAGCATGACGTTGTGGGAGGCACTGCTCACAGTTCAGCAAAATCCCTGTTTGATGGCATAATACACATTGACTCATCTTTTATCTACTGTTAGGAGATATATAGTGAGATCTTATCATTCCTGGCAAAGGAATGAAGGTCGAGAATTTTGTGCAACCAGCAACCCACTCATTTGATTCACAAATGCATGTTGTGACAAGCAGAACTGCCTGTATAATCCAGTCACCTCATGGAGTCACCAGCAATAGGACAGGGCCAGATCTGAAGCCTAGTGAGGATATTGGGAGACCTTTTCTCTGATTTTTCTAGAAATGGACATGGGCCTTTGATCCTTATCAACAAAAATTATCTTGTCTGGCATGTTATTAGAATCACAGAATCATGAATACATTAGGTTGAAAGAGAATTTAAAGGCCGTCTAGTCCAACCCCCCTGTAGTGAGCAAGTGACATCTTTACTAAATCACGTTGCTCGGAGCCCTGTCAAGCCTGACCTGGAATATCTCCAGGGAAGGTGCCTCCACCATCTCTCTGGGCAACCTGTTCCAGTGATCTGCCATCCTCATATTAAAGAATTTCTACCCTCGTTTAAAACCAGTACCCCTCGTCCTATTGCTACATGCCCAATTGTTTGTGAAGACGATAGAGGAACTATTGTGAAGTCTGTAACAGTAACACAGGCCAAAGCTCACAAATGTTCTAACTTGTTATGTAGACAAATTCCCTCACTAAAAAGATAGTTTGCCTGGTAGTAGATAAGCAAAAAATAAGATGACATTCTTTTGTTATGTTCTTCTCTTGACAAACTCCTCTGAAGGAACACAGACATGACCAAGGTTTACAGTGGAATACCAACCATGGATGAAGCAAACCTCAGGATCTGCCTGACTGTATTCATCTTAGCTATAGCTATGGTTTTCTGGGCTATTATTTAATCAAAAGTGTCACAAAAATAAACCAAATCTGCATTCCTTGCTCATGCATATCTCCATGGGTTTCATTGCAGGAATTTGGCCCTGTGTGTGTATACATATTATTAAGTTGTGATCCCATTAGCAAATTAAATAACCATGTATTAAAGGGAAGGCAAGAATTAGGGACTGTTTTTCTTCTGTAAATTTGCCAGCTTGGCCTGGCAAAGTGAGTGCTCTGACACAAGTCAGACTGGATCAACAGAAACATCAGTTTGTAGAAGAAAGTCCATGCAGACTCTACAGAAAGGCACACTGAAAAAGGTCAAATACTTCAAGTTTGGACACTGGCAGATAGTTAAGTGGAGCGAGCAAGTCAGGTCTGGGAATGAAAGGTTGAAGAATTAACATGCAAATTCGTGAATCATTTCATGCTTTTTTCTCTCTCGTGAGAGAGTACTGTGTCCAATTCAGGAGCCCCCAACGTAAGAAGGACATGGAAGTGTTGGAACAGGTCCAGAGGAGGGCCACAAAGATGATCAGGGGGCTGGAGCATCTCTCCTATGAAGACAGGCTGAGACAGTTGGGGTTGTTCAGCCTGGAGAAGAGAAGGCTCTAGGGAGATCTTATAGCCACCTTCCAGTACCTGAAGAGGACCTACAAGAAAGCTGGGGAGGGACTTTTTAGAAGGGCATTTAGTGACAGGACAAGGGGGAATGTTTGTATTGGAAGGGGGTATATTTAGATTGGATATTGGTAACAAATTCTTCACTCTGAGGGTGGGAGTCAGTGGAACAGGTTGCTCAGAGAGGGGGTGGATGACCCCTCCCCGGAGGTGTTCAAGGCCAGATTGGACGGGGCCTTGAGCAGCCTGGCCTAGTGAGAGGTTTCCCTGCCCATGGCAGGGGGGTTGGAACTTGATGATCTTTAAGGTCCCTTTCCAGCCCAAACCATTCTATGATTCTATGAATTGAAAAGTGAACTGTTTAGTAGGAGATCCTGGCCCACAAACCCTGAGAAACTCAAAATCCAGGTGGTTTCAGTGATCATCACAAGTGAAAATTCATTATAATATGCTGGGGTTTTTTTAAGATACGATGCATTTCAAACTGTTTACAGAATTCACAGATCCTTTAATAAGAACAGCAGCAACAAAAATTGAAAAATAAAAAGGTATGCATAAGAGAGTGTATTAAATTAATTTATAATTATTTTCTTGGCACTTCAATGCAATCTTATTTGTAAATCTTAGTTTATTTTAGCCCACATCAGCCATGCACCTTGCCATTATGACTGATTTACATTAACAGAACTAATGTATGTTGATGCCCTTCTGGCAGTGTGCCTTCCCACTGCTGTTTCTGTCATTCTCTCAGTGATAGTCACTGGCTGGATACTGAGAAGACACTGGATGGTAAACACCTTGAAACTAATTAATTTGAGGAAGTGGAATACTTGATTTGTATTGATTGGGCAAAGGTCATTAATTTGCTCTTCAGTGGCCTTTTCCAGAATTCTATGTGAAGCCATATTCATCACCAGAGAAATACACCAAAGTTAGAATAAACATCTGAGGAACTGCAGAGATTATTTTGGTTTTCACCTCTTAGTTCTGATGTAACTCAATCCTAACTAAATTAGTAATGAATGAGAATCATCAAGACACGAATGACATTTTTCTCCTTAGTCTATATGGTCAATTTGATTCCTGATAAAGAGAAACCTGGTTTCACATGATGTGAAATACATTTCTTGGAATATACTTAGGCCTAATTTTTTGAAAATAGACCTTGGAAATTTGGTCATCTCATGCAAAATTCAATAATGGGAGAATATGACAGATACTAGATTAAAACTCAGGATAAATGTCCTTGTTTTAGAGAAGACAACGGGTATTTAGCTTTTAGTTTGATTTTAAATAACAAGTTCACAAAAAAAAAACCAAAACAAAACATCCGTGAACCAAAAAGCCACCAGTGTTACCTTTAACATTGTTCCACACTGTAAAGAGTCACAGAAAATTAAAAGGAAAAAAATTAACACATATATATATATTTCCCTACACAGCTACACCTGGTCCTTTTAAGTTACACCATGGAGACATATGAACAGTGAAGACTGTGACGTAATTTACTCTTGGCTGTAATAAACTTTAGTCTCCAATGTTATGATCTGGCATTTTTCTTGAATATTAGAAAGAAAAGAAAACATGAATCACCATCTTTAGATGTGAATATTTAGAACTCTCTATTAGCAAAGTCGTATCAGGTTTGTTTTAAACCAAGGAACTGTGTGCCTAACTTATTTTATTTTCTTTTATATGAGTTTTACATGCATGTAGCATCAACGTCAGCAGACATTTGTCTTTGCACCACAGCTACAAAGGGCAGAATCATACCTACATGAGTTCAAACCAAGAAAGATAAAAAAATTACAAAGGTTTTTGACAGCTATATTATAAGAAAAATGATCAGATACAGATGACAGCGAAGCATTTCTAGCCAAGAGAGTTCTAAGACAAGTTAAGCAATCAATCATCTGCATCACTCTCTATTCAGTGAGTCGACATTCAACATCTGAATCAGTCATTACAATGTAAAGAGAATTAGTAAAGTCTCTAAGAAAATGCAAATAAGTGAACTGCAGGACAATACAGTCAAATTCTAGAACTTGGCAGGAAGCCAGAAGAATTATTTTGACAAGACTGCCTGGGGTGATTTGATTTCTTCTTGTTGCTTTTTTTTTTTAATTATAAAAATAAATAAATTGAGAACTTAACTCTTTTGCAGTACAAATTTTCAAAAGTATTTTGTAACACAAATATAGCTATAGCTATATTTAGCCATAGAATAAAGAACAATATATAGTGCTCTGAGACGTTGCTACTCTGCTATTAACTCTTTCTAGACTTTTTCCAAATAAGTGCAAAGAATACTGGCACAAAGCAAGCCTGAATAGTATACAACTCAGTGTTGTCTTTACCCTCCTTGAATATGTTGCTTACTAATTCTTGCCATGATAGAGTATCAGCCTGCTGCAAATTCCACCTGGCATAAGTGAAAAATTGGTTTAACATCCATGGGACTGCAAAGTTGCAGGCGCCAAAATTCTGTAAAATCAAGAGAGTCACTGTTATGCAGGTCCAAAAAGCCCCACCTAACGTATTCCTTGTTCTGGTTAAAATAAAGGAGGAGAGAAAGGAAAGAAAATCAGTCTTATAAGAATATTAAGCAGAAGCTTCTGTTTTCGACAGTATCTTCACTTTGATTTTTAGCAGCTTAAGGGGTTGCTATCTTATACCCACTCAGCAACTGGAGAAAATTGGGAGTCAACTTACTGAAAACTAAAAAGTCATAGCAGGTAGCTGCTATACTAGTTAGGCAAATCCTACACATCTAAGCATTGGACAGCTGTTTTGAGAGGAGGAATACCTGCCCTTGGCTTGCACATCTGGCAAAACATACATTAGATGCCTGAAGATCTGTCTGTGCCCTCCAGCCATCAGCCCTTGGATCCGGAGGTATCCACTCGTTCTCTCATCTGTCCTCATGGGGCTGTGTGAGGAGCTGCACTGGCATCGATGGAACTGCTCCTGCTCCTAAAACTGCATGTTTGCCCTTGTACATCACAAGGTTGGGGCTTGAACCACGCAGGATTTGTCGTTGCAGGGAAAGTATTTTATTGATCAGTTACTAGAGCAGGCGAGCCTTGAAATGTCAGAGTTGATTTGGCTTTGGTCTCAAGATGAATGTGGATAGACAGGATTAAAGAAAGAGTGTTTTCACAGAAGTTAATACTAATATGGTCTGTATTAATTTAAGGAAAAAAAATCAGGTTCAGGATCATACATATGTCCTTTTTACTGTTTGTGAATAGCTAAAGGGATTCTGTGGATTCTTGTACATAAAAAAGTTCCTGTCCTTGGCAAGTGCAGTGGCTCTGCAATGAGTGTGAGAACTAGAAAGTTTTGTCCTGAGTTTAAACAGAAACAAAATTTCTTCTCTTGTTTTATTCTTGTGGTTGATAAATACACAACTCCAAACAAGGGAACAATATGCTGCCTGTGTCAGTAAACTGGGAATATAAAAACGCATGTAAGAATAGATTGCACATTATTTTAGTTTGGCAGCTGGTCATTCTTGTCCCCTTTATCATAACTTAGAGGTCTGTATGAAATAGTTTTGTATGCTGGAAGTAGGAGATTTTGTATTTAGATGTGTTTTTTATCAGCTGGTCATCCTTGGGTTTATCTTTGTAAATCTCATTGATTGAACAAAACTGAACTTAGTCCAACAGTTGATGAGTTACATGGATGGAATTTTACCACCTAAAACCTCATACAGGGTTTTAATTGATGTCATTGATGTTTTGACCCGTGTTTGTGTAGAGCTGAATCTCATAAGCAGTTTGGGTTTGAGTATTCAGAAACATTCCTGGGCCCAGGTACATAGTGCTTTCACTGGTTTCTACTCCGTAAGTATAAATTCACAAAATGAAATCTGTACAAGTGAAAATATAAGTACAAACTTTATTTTACTATATTATCAATGAAATCATTACCTTTATCTTGCAGAAATGTTGGAATCCAACAATATAATAAATTTCAATGGACTAGCTAATAGCTCCAGTTACCACACGTTCCTCTTGGATGAAGAACGCAGTCGGCTGTACGTTGGAGCAAAGGATCACATATTTTCTTTCAACCTGGTTAACATCAAGGAATATCAAAAGGTACTTTCATTCATATTTTGTACAATATAGACATGTTTTTTTAATGTTGGAGAATTGGTTTTACTGAGATTATTCTGGGTATTGTATGAACTATGCAGTAACTGGATGTTAGGAATACTGTTACAACAAAACATTTTCTGTTTTATGAAGAATAATTTATAATGAGCCTATAACCTATGACTGTATAATCTACAGTACTTCTTTTGGACTATGAAAAATCAAATAAGTGAATGATCCAGCTATTTCCCAAAGACAAACTTTCATGTTTGCAGCTAAAAACCCCAAACAACTATTATCACAGTTTACACAAAAAGGCATTATGCCGTATTTTAGTGCAGAAAAAAAAAAACAACATCTGTTTTTGAGTCCAAGTATTGATTTCTGTCCTTTAACTCAACACTTTTAGGCACTTTGCTTCTGCTGCTTTCAAACCAAAATAGATCCAGCATTAATAGAAGTAGAATAGGTCCATAAAATCTTGCCATTATTCATGAAGAATGTAAATTTCTAGTAAAACTTAGCCACAAATTAAAAGATGACAAAGAGTTCAGCTGTGTTCTTTTGTCAGAGTCTAAATAAATATTTTCATTTTCTTTTATTTTAATAAGACAAAATGCTAAAAGGGTAAACAGTGGGATGGAAGTTTGATTTAGTATATTAACTATTTTGATGGCACAGTTTAAAATCCAGGGAGTACCCTTTTATGAGAGATATATTGCTTCAATATCCAGGGATTTTTATTTTTTTTCTTGGTGTTCCTGACCTTTTGCCCGTTTGACTATTAGCTTCCTAAGATGATAGCAATAAATACCTTGTGTTTTCTGTTCAGAGGGAAGACAGGCTATTCATTTGTATTCTCCAAGGAAAAAGGATAAAAGGAAAACTGGGTATTTTCTTTTCTATTCTCTTTAGAGCAGCTATAAAGGAAACTAGCTATTTATTTGAATTCTCTGAGGAACTGATAGCTTAATGTGCAAAACATCTGGAATAATTAAAGGAAAAAAGGTGTTTCCATTGCAGAAAACAGATCTGTAGAATGGGAGGAATTGTATCACATTGTTACATATTCAGATACCTTTAGAACACTATTTGAAATTATACACAAATATTACTATATCAAATAAAGAATTGCCTTTGTTAACATGGAACTGAATTTTGGCAACAAACTTAAAGACGTGACTTGAGATTTAAGAATAGACAAAAGGCTTAAAGAATTTGGGAACTGCTTATTAAAGACAGGAGATTTACAGAAGAAACGTCAAAGAAAATTACACAGCAGCCAGTGCTCCACGTGAGCTCAATCTTCACCAGTTGTTGCCTCCACCATGTAAAAAAGAACTACAGTTTCTGTCTAAATGCTGGTAGCAATGCATAACTCCAAAGGAATACACCTCAAAAATCCAAATTTTCCAGTCTGTTTAAATCAGTTTAATTTATCAGACTTTTAAGCCAAATTATTGGAAAATACTGTGCTTTAAGAGTAAAGAACAAGAAACATCTAAGCATTCATTTTATGGATTAGAATACTACTTTGAATAATATAGAAATATTTGCCCAGATCGTGAAATGAACTTGAAATGTTTCTTTTGAGAGATCTCAGAATTTTGGTTAATGTTTTTAAACCTAGTAAATTTAAATTTTCACATGTGTCTTCACATTTTAAGCTGAGAAAAGAAACAGGAAGTACGAGGAATCCTTTGAGAAAGAATGTGGTCATAAAATTTTCAGCCTTACTTTTTAGACTTAAGATGTCTGATTACTGTTTGGATTTTATTAAGTTTTAAGAACATTTAAAATTTAACAGTGTGGTTACAAATTGTATTTTAAAATGTCACATGTAACATCATCTCCTTCCATAATTTCTGTCATCCATATTATTGTTTTTTTCTTTTTGAATAGTTTGTCTTTTACTGTGTTTTAACAAACTATACTGAACTCCAAGGCTGTAATCCAGACTTATGGCCATTCATATTGCATTATCTGAGGCTCCCAAATGAATAGCCTGGCATTTTATGGGAAGATCATGTTTTATTCTATATGTAATTCCTAAAAGCTTTTCAAAAAAACATGAATAATTGACTGTGAGGGTCTGTGGATTTTCTCTGTATGAGGTGAGATCCATTTTCTGCTAAGCAAACAGTACAGTAAACCTCGGTTTAGATTTACTTGTGTTAGGATAGCACTTGTGTTAGAAACTGCATAAACATTTTTATTTGGATGGTGTGATGCTTTTCAAATATCATGGCTTCTTTTTATTATGTAATTAAACCTAATGAAAGAGTGAACTAGTAGAGACATTGAGAGGAAAACACTTCCTTTCTGATCTTGTAATTCCAACCCAAGATCACATTTCATGTAGATCTGATTTATTGTTAGCAAGTATCTGCAATTTTCTTTTTTCTCGGTCTCTATTCAACTCCATTCCATCAGATTTAAAACAGTGGAAGAATACTCAGTGGAGAGTCAACCCTCTTATCATTAGTATTTAAGATTCGCTGATGAGATTCACATTGTAGACTATATTTCAACGCTTTTTTTCTGTGACTCCTATTACCTCTGTTTTGCTCCTATAATTTAATTTCTTTGTTATCTTTGTCAATTTTATGGAAGGAAAGGAAATATGGAAAAGAATGGAGAAAAGAGAAACTGGGTAAAGACACTCTGTAGCATTTGGTCTGCAATTTGTGGTCACTGAAGCATGAAATAACACTACGTGATTTTTGTTCTGTGTCTTTAGATTGTTTGGCCTGTATCTCATTCCCGAAGGGATGAGTGCAAGTGGGCTGGAAAAGATATTCTGGTAAGTACAAGTCTTTTTAGTGTTTTTTTTTTTTTTCCTTTTTAAAACATTTTAAATATTTAATTACATTTTATTGCGTTAATTCTTAAAGTCTTTATTTTTCCTCTGTGTAAGGTCACGCATCTGATCATAACTTCAGTCTTGAGTTATCTCAGTCTTCTTCTTATTCAAAATAATGAAATGTTGTCTTAATGACCAAGGGATTAAATTTATAAATTCAAATAATACAAATCAAATAGAATTTATATATTATTTAAAAAAAAAATCAACAAGGAAGACAAAGGAGGAGAAACTTTAGAATGAGAAATATTAACCCCTGTATACTTGTCTCCTCAGCTCAGGGTACATAATATTTTGACCTATTTTTCCCTGCTCCAGGATCCAGTCCTATAGTGAGTTCCCAGAACTGCTTTTTCTTTGTGTCATCACACTGGTATCAGTGGGTTTCCCTGAGCTCTTTCCTGCATAGAGTTCAGAGCAGGATTGAGGTCAAAGTGTTTTTAACATTCTGAATCAGTTTTGTTGTCTCAGGAAAGATGCTGTTACATTAGGCATAATTTTCTGTATGTTTCCCTCATCCCCGTGTACATCTTATTCCCTGTATTTATGAGTTAAGAAAGACATAGCCAGTAGCCCCCAAATATTATTCATTCCATGATGACAATAACTGCCTTCTTTATAAGAACAATATGGGAAATAGGAAGACTGGGCTGAAGAAGGGGAAAAAGAGATAAAAATACATGCATACCGTAAGCCAAACAAATACTTGTGTAGCACAGCCAAATGGGAAATCATTGTGGCTGCCAAGGTGTAACAGAGAGTGGAGCTTGGCCTCCTGTGTATACACTATTGGCCTGATTTTCAGAGATGGTTCTGTAAAATATTCATAATACCAACCATATGCCTCTAGAGAGCTCCATTTAAAAAATTCCTAGGTCATAATAAAAATAGTTTCATCAGTCTTTACCTAGGCCATAGAGGACAGTTGTCTTCATAGCAAACCATCTGGGAACAGTAGAGGTAGATTAGGTAAAAGCTGAGAAATATGGGCTAAGCTATATATATGAAGGGACAGCTAAAGTGCCAGATACTTGGGCTATCTCATTGCACAGAAATAATAAATTTAAATTAATCCATCTTCATGTTCACAAATAATTTTCAGAAGTACATTGCAGAGTGAGGACTAGAATATCTAATGTTCAAGGTTACAAAAATAAGGCTGGTGTTAAAAGGCTGAGCAAATTAACTAACCCCACAGTTTGATCTTATATTAAGTATTATGTTATTACATTAAGTACATTTATTAATAGCTGGGGTGAAAACCTAGAAAATTAATAGGAGATCTAGCACCTAGAGTGAAAGTATATTTTTAAATTTTTAATAATTATTTTTAAAAAATCAAAATAGTAAGAAAGGATATATTTTATAGGCTGGACTATGCTGTTACTGATCCATTCATTATAAATACATTATTCTGGAGTGAGCTGGGAAGTTCAGGTTCCCATCCTCTGACAGTGGTAACCTGGAGAGGACTATTTATACTCTGATATTTTTATCCACCTTGATTATTTTGCTTCCTACAAAATTTGGGCAGCTACACTTGCTGATCTTGAGTAAAGGTAAAGCCCTCACGATACTCTGATGCGGTACAATCCTGTCCATCAGCTGCCTGCTACGATCCTGTGCATTAGAAGCAGCATTCCCATGAGCTGATGGGCAGGAATACAGCAGAACAGGAGCCCAGAGCTCCTGTTAGGGGAGACCTAATTGCAGCCTACCAATACTTAAAGGGGTCCTGCAGGGAAGTAGGAGAGGGACTGTTCACCAGGGAGTGCAGTGATGGGACAAGGAGCACCGGCTTCAAGCTGAAAGAGGGCAGGGTTAGGTTAGACATTAGGAAAAAATTCTTTACGATGAGTACTGTACCACTGACACAGGTTGCCCAGTGAGGTTGTGGAAGTCCCTTCCCTGGCAGTGTTCAAGACTAGGTTGGATGGGGCTTTGGGCAACCTGGGCTAGTGGAGGGTGTCCCTGCCCATGACTAGGGGTTAGAACTAGTTGTTCTTGGAGGTCCTTTCCAACTCAAACCAGTCTGGGATTCTGTGATTCAATGGTTTTTCCTGTGTATGGGTGGTTAGGATGGTTTTGATTCTTTTTTTTTTTTTTTTTTAGAGTTGTCTTAGAGTGTGAATGAGAAATAAAAAAAAAAATGCATAGGTCGTATGTAATGTGGGTCCAGTTTTGGTTGGCGAGTAGAAAGATGGAATATATATTTTGGTGTGTTCAGATCATCATTCTTAAATATTTACAGCTCCTTATTCTTGCCATAAAACAGTGGATTAATTACAATCAAAGTATTTAATGTAACTGCTTTAACTGTAAGTACAGATAAAAATTACAGATCATTTAAGAAACTTAATGATTCCTCCCTCATTTATTCTTTAAAGCCATTGTCATTACCTTGAGAGTGTGAAATACAAAGGCTGTAAAAATAACAGACTCTCATTAGAAGGAACAAGAGAAATAGAGGACAAATAAAGTGACATATAACCATGCTTGATTTAATATTGCTTTCAGCATGTGCTGCTGCTAAGATATTAGATACTCTTCACTCGTGATGGTTCAAAACTTTCTACATGACAGTCTATACTTCTACATTGAGGTCTTTTTTTTAAAAAAAAAAAGTGTTTAATTATTGATCTCCAGGGGAAGTCAGTGGTGAAAATGCAAGTCCCCACTAATAGGCCAGGTGCACTGCAGCAGCTGCAGAGCAAGTATAACCCTGGCTCTGTCCCACTGCTAACCTCGGCTATGACCTCTGAGATTTCCTCTCATAATTATAAGAGGTAATTTACTGTCGTTTTCACCCTTTCAGAGGGATTCCTTACACTGACACTGTCAATCATGCCAGTCTAGGTGCAGCAGGTTTGCAGCTCAGGACAGTCCATGCGGGATTTGAGGAGAGTGGCTGACATGGCCTGTTTCCACTCTCCTAATATCCTTTTCTTACTTAAGTAGTCCTTTTCAGTTCTGTTTCCTAAAGGGCTTGGTATATGTTAATTAGTTACGCTTGCTCACTCTATAGATAGATAAACCTTGTTTATATGGGTAAGCTGAGAAAACAGCTGAAAGACACCCCACCCCCCACCCCACACCC
>VXBZ01012098.1:2149577-2186540 GCA_013399135.1 Heliornis fulica | reverse complement strand
GAAGGAAGGAAGGAAGGAAGGAAGGAAGGAGAAAAGGTAAAAATGGTGGTCCCTCAGCCATATCCTGTGATAGTTTGGAAAAACAAAGTTGGCAATAAATGAACACTATCCCCTTTAATTTATTTTATTACTGCTGCTGCCTTAGGGAAAATAGAAGAACATGGAGGCAGAAAGTAAAAATAATTCTTTTCATCTGTTATTGTAAACAAAGACCTGAAGTTGGAATCTGAAAATTAAATATACAGCGGTGTATGGATCTAGAAAACCTGCTTCTAAATTCATCTGACAGGCACTGTTTTTCTGGTCAAATTACTTTAGGGTCTTTGGGTGTGCCAAAGAGAAGTTCATCCATTTCTGCCAGGGTTCTGTTGGAGGAAATCTACAGCCTGATTTCCAGCTTTTCTATTACCAGCCCTCGCCACCAGTACTGTTTCATTTCTGACTGCCTGTCTCCAGCATAGCACCAAAATCATTTAACAGAGCTGAAAGATCCAGGACCACCACCCCATCCAACTTGGGGAAAGGGGTAAAGTGAACAAATATCCAAAGCAATGGATTTCCAGTGAGGTTAGAGATATATTTTACTCTCAGTATTACCAACTACAAGGAGAAATGTGACCTATGAGCCATTTGTAGACAGAGAGTGGCACTGCGTATGCCTTTCAACTCTATCGACTGTTCCAGTTAGTGGACTGGGATTATTAGCTTGAGGGCTGCTCACTCCTTAATCTTACCCATGACCACTTAATGTGGGTGTGATTTCCTACCAAGGCATTTCTTACCATTTGTGAGATATTTTGTAAGCATCATGGTATTTTAATATTGCTGCTGCATAAAACTGCTTTCCATATCCTACTAACAAAACAAAAAAACAGATAGGGGAATAAAATAAAATGAACTCAGAGGTGAACTGAGCTTGGATAAAAAGGAGTATATTACACTGGAGTCTTTCTAAGTCTGCTCTAACAGAATTTTCCCCCCTCAGGAAATTCTGACTGTGCCAGCTCCAGTTCTTGGATGGACCCCCACAACACACCCACCAGCATAAAGCCTCATTTATGGCCCTTACTTCAGATGTTGAGCCTACAGCTTGTATTCATTTAGGCATTTGCATATATTTCTTTATACAAACTGACCAAGGCAAATCAGTTACTGTAAGGTAATAACTTGTGTACTTATAGAGGAAGAATTAGGTTGGCAGTTGTTCAGATTTTCATATTTTAACCACTTAGTATCACAGGAAGTCATTTAAGTCTTTGAGTATGGGGAAAAAATTGATACAGATCAAGGAGAAAGCTAATTTTCCAATTAGGGGTTTATTTTTCCTTTTATAGGTGTGACTACAGAAATTTGCCTCTGAAGGAAACAATATTCATCAGAGTCAATGCAGTCTTGCAGAACTCTTCTTTGTTCTTCTTGAAATACAAAGTCACAGAGTTAGCAAAGGGGAAGTAAAGGAGAAATCTAGTGAATCTAGACACTACAAAGTCCAAGGTCTTGCACTTGAGCTGGAGGAATCCCAGACATATATGCAGACTGGGAGAAGAGCTCCTTGAGAGTAGCCCTGCTGAGGAGGACCTGGGCGTCCTGGTGGATGAGAAGCTGACCATGAGCCAGCAGTGCGCTCTTGCAGCTCAGAAGGCCAATGGTCTCCTGGGCTCCACCAGAAGAGGGGTGGCCAGCAGGGACAGGGAAGGAATTCTCCCTCTCTACTCTGCCCTTGGGAGGCCTCATCTGCAGTACTGTGTCCAGACCTAGGGCCCCCAATTCAAGAAAGATGTGGAGCTGTTGGAGGGGGTTCAGAGGAGGCCACAAGGATGATCAGAGGGCTGGACCACCTCCCCTATGAGACAGGCTGAGGGAGCTGGGCTTGTTCAGCTTGGAGAAGGCTGCTGGGGGACCTCACTGCAGCCTTCAAGTACTTAAAGGGAGCGCATGGACAGGAGGGTGATGGGATTTTTACAAGGGTAGAAAGTGGTAGGTCAAGGGGGAATAGATTTAAGCTGGAGGAGGGAAGGTTTAGGTTAGATATCAAGGGGAAGTTCTTTATGGAAAGAGTGGTGAGGTGCTGGAATGAGCTGCCCAGAGAGGTGGTGATTGCCCCAATCCTGGAGGTGTTCAAGGCCATTTTTGGATGATGCCCTTGGCAACCTTGTCTAGATCCAATTGTTTATCAATAGATGTTCCTCATGAGCCCTTGTTTTGCCTTGGCAAAGCCTGAGAATCACTTTATTTATGGCTGAGCTACCAGCTATTGCTTTTTTAATAATTATTTTGGGTAATACCTTGTTATGATTTATTGTATCAAAAGATAGATTAAATTTATTCTTTGTACTAATCTACTAATCTCTCTTTCTCTTTGGTAATTATTTCCTGATTAATAACTTCTTTGTTACTATACATATATCATTAATATTAAAAAAAAAAACAAACAGCCAAACAAACAAATCACAAACAAAAAGCAAAAGCAACAAAAGAAACCCCACTACTGAGCAAACTGTCATTTCAATGATTTCACTTTGGTGGCAAAGTTTTATTGCATGGGAATGTTAGGTTTCTGTCACTTCAGGATAGTCACTTTTCTCTCTTTTCTGTTGCTTCCCTCTTCAACATGTCTTTGCGGTGTTAAAATAGTTTAATATGCACACAGAAATTTCCAGATTCCCACAGTAAAGCACATGTAACTTCACAGTCTGGTTTACAGAGCATATTTGGTTACAGGCACACAGATTGCTAAGCAAGTGTCCCTTATAAGATGTAATAGTCTTTTGCTTCCTTCCAACACAGAAGATTTGAGTATATTTGTCTTAGGCTACTGTGAGTGGAAGTCTTCACAGGATATGCCTGTAATATGCTCAGTGAAGTCAAGCTGGCTGATACGGAGTCTAAGTGCTTTATGTGCCTACAGCAGGCTTGACAACCTGTTTGTCTGCAATGCTCCACCCAGTGAGCAGGTGTTGATCCTATTTGGAAAGGCAAGGTGTAATCTGATTTCTCTGGGAGACAGGTGATTACCCCACCCAGATAGGACAGATAGTTGAGACTCTTTAGATCTAGACTGTGGTCGCAACTTAAATTGCTGCTGGGCTTGGTGAGACTGCTTGAGCTGAAACCAAGTAGTATTGTTCATTTCTTTGCTAATAAAACCATGGTAAAATATGGGATGGGTTTACTCTACAGAGCAAAACCAATTTTGTTTTAAATATATGGTCAGAAAAGAGTTGCCTTCTCCTTGACCTCAAGGCTTCCCAGTGTTTTGAGTTATTCCTGGAATACTCTTCTGTTCCTTGAATAAATTAATTATGTGCTGTAGGAAGTATATACAACTGAAAACCAAAACAATTCAAAATAAAGGAAGCTTGCTAGCACTCATGGAGAGGTTTAGTGTGCAACAATCATGCTTTGGCTGTGAAATCCTGAAAACCCACTTGTTTGCTGGACTGCATCCACAAAAGACTTTGTTTTGTCTTGTTAACTGTGCATTAACCAGATGTACGATACTATGAGATGGTCATTAAATCAGGTATTTATCACTGCAGACCTTTCTTGGCATCCCTTGAGTTGTTCACAGGTCCAGAACAATTATGATCTGCATCTGTTGGATGAAGATTTAAGGACTGCAAACATACTGAATACCAAAAAGATTTGGACAAATCTTACTTCTTAAGTTTGCTAGGTCAGATGGTTAGTGCTAATGGCAAAGATTTGAAAGTCTGATGTGTTTGGTCCTTGGAGTCAAGGGAGGCATCTTTAAAACATGGCTTATAACGACTTCTAATGGCTTCTGGTTTAGGACTGTTTTCAGGGCAGACCCTATCTCACCTGGCTCAACTCCATCTGTGCTTAGCCTCATCAGTAAACATTGGGCCAAATGGCCAAGTATCAGTAGTGACCACCAGATTTGCAGTTAGGTAGGTAGGCAAGCAAAGAAACATCCTGTGTTTCACCCTCACTAACACAAAGGAAGAGCTAGAGGAGATTTCCATCTGCTGTGCAAGTGTGCTGATGATACAACTGTTTGCTTATGTGGCACGCAGTTTTGTGGCTTGAAGGAATCAGGATATATCTGCTCTTTTTCAGTGGCTTTTTTATCATATGCTTTGTTATTTAGTTTCTTTTTTTCCTGTCTTGATGCTTTGGTGGTTTAAATTCATGTAGACATCCTGCAACTTGAGTTAATTATACATTTTAAATATTCTCCTGAACTCTTGTCATATCAAAACATCAGACAGATAACAGGCATAGCTTAATCGGAAAGATAAGTGGAAGTACAGTAAGTTGTACTAGGCATCCAAAAATGTCTTATCAACCCTCATCAGCACCTTCAGCCTGAAATTTCTCAGGGCATATCTTGACAGCAGCGGAAAATCTAGATGTGGAATTAATCAAGGTTTCCTCTGTAATGTTGGCATTGGTCACCGTGCCTAAGGGTAGAGTCATTCCTGGTATCTCCAGAAGGGTCAATTCCTCTAGATCATCATCCAGTGTGAAGCCTTCCAGATAACAATTCATTATAATGGCCACTGCATCTGAGGATCTGTCAGCTTTTTCAAAGTTCTGAGGTGGGAAGGCAAACATCATTGGAATTTGGTCAACAAAATAAGGGTAATTTATAAGAGACTAGATGTTTTGTTTACCTAGATATATTCTAGGTTTATATTGGATTTGTGTGTGAGAGTGATGCAATATACACTGCTTATAAGGCTTTGACTAATGGAGATGTAATCCCCAAGAATTGAGTTTGTAGAAACCCCTTCCTGTAATGTAGTCCCTTCTCAACTGACTTCACTCAGCACTTCAGACTGACTTTTTCAGAGGGCAGGACTTTAAAACATTGATCCTGCTGATTGCAAGGTACAATAATGAAAAAAAAAAAAAAGAGGTATGGTAATGATGTTATTGATCCAAACTGCAATGGGTACATAGTAATAAATCATAGTCTGCAAAAGTTTCCATGCCAGCTGGCCTCCTCTGCTCTAAAATCGTACACCTGCCTATACAGGTTCAGCTGGAAGGTTATCTCTTTGTGTACAGGTGCCAGGCATCACTCCCCCACCCATCATGGCCTGTAGAAAGCTCCCAATACTCGGGGATTTTCCTGCTGCTGCCAACACAGCAGCACTTAGCACAATAGCTTTGCAGCAGCGTTGCCAACTAGCTTATTCCAATAAAATAAAATTTTAAAAGATCGTTGCCTTTTAACTAACCTAGAACAATTAACTTTGTTCCCTGCCTATTCTGTGCCTCCTTAGTCAGGCTGTATTCTTCAGCCAGTATTTTTCTAAGTGGTATTGTAATAGAAAGAGGGAAACAATCACAATTTTTAAATAATTTTACTGCATTTTACTAAAGCCTTCACACAAGCAGCAAGAACCGTGAAAGCATATGCCATGTAGAGCTCAGGAGAGGACTTCCTTGCATGTGTTCACTGATGTGCCGAAGTGTTCACAGACTCTAGCTGAGAATCAATGATCTGTGTACATGGCATTCATTCATATGGTTATTGCACTAACACTTCAGAAATACATTCCTTGAAACACTGCTGCTGTATGCTGAAAAAAAAAACCCTAGTCGGTACAGACTGAACTGATGGCAGCTGGCAGTAGCCCTCTAGCAAAAGAGAAGTTAAAAAGCTCCCTGATAAGCCTGGAACATCTTTCAGCAGTGTGATAAATTTGAATGACAGCAGTAATATCAGGGATTACTTATTCTCCATGGATATCCCTGACCTTGCCACTTGAGAATTGGATAGAAAGAAAGAAAAAAAAAAGTAAACATATTAATTAAACTCATGCATGGGACTTTGTGTGAAAACTGTCCATCCACTTAGATTTGAAAGACAAAACACGTATTTATTTTGTTTGTCCAGCTGTTAGATGATAGGTTTAAATCCCCTTGCCCATCCAGTTTAGACAAAACCTTCTGATATTTTAATCAGTTGGCTATGTGTGAAGCCTGAAATAAAGGAGGAATGTATTACAGGCTCTGAATTAAATCAGCAGAAAACTGTTGAAGCTAATGATACTGTAATGGACTTCTACTTATTGCCCTGTGTAATCTGTCCATTTTCATATGCTGTAATATCCAAGAAGCAGTATGGATATCAATGCTGGTTAAAAATTCACCAAACAAAACAAACAAACAAAACACCACCCACACACATACCCCACCCTCTCCATCAACCCAGCTTTCTTAAGGAGAATTAGTGGGATATTAGTTGGTCACAGGGACTTACCCTTTAACTTCCAGTTAAAAAGACGTCATTAAAAACTCTGCTGCGTCAGTGATCCGGATCGAAGGATGCAACTTCCAGGCTTCGGGAGAAGAGATAATTACTGGAAACTCATAAAAACCACCTAAATTCTGTTTTGATTTTCATATGTGGAGCAGATGTTTTGACAGATGGATGGACTTTATTTTTGTAACTGTCCGGGAAAAGTCTGCATAACAGAGTGTAATCACTCTTACATATCTGTAGTGTTTGTTTTTCAATCCTTCTGCATTTGGCTCTATGCTTTTTGTTGCAGACGTTTTCTCTGCAATTTATTTTTTCAGGCTAATCTCTCTCTGCATAAGCCCTCTATCTGATATATAAATACTCAAAAACTTAAAAAACAAATGTGTATGTTTAGTTAGTAAGTCAGACATATTGATCTTCATATAGCGGGTGCCCTTATGGAAAACTTAATTAACACTTTATCTTCTATTCAAGACAAGCCCTCTGCCCTTATACATAGTATATAAAATGTGGAACTGAAATTTAGAGTTAAGAGCTCTGTTCAGACACATTGCACCACTTTGACTTTAATTCACACTCTGAATGTGACAGTCTAATAATTTGTCAAATTGTTCTATGAGTAGGAGTTTAGTACGGTGGAATTTGCAATGGGGTTGGTGCTTCGGCTGCATCACTGTAGGGTGATGCAGATGGTTTTAGCTGTGTTTGTTTCAATAAACTCAAATATAATAATCAAAACAATATAAAAATAATCAACGTGGAGCTGGGGACTTGAACCTCATAACATCAGTCAGGTTTAGAGGAAAGAGCAGTATCTATAATGTACCTGAAGTTAAAACCTTTTCCCAACTCAGGAATGTCAGGAAACTTCTGGAACACTTTTTCTTCCAGGTGACCAAACAAACTTTTAACTCCTTCATACAAGGCAGAAAGGCCTCAGCTGGATATCCTTGTGCCTTCATATGCCAAACTAATGCTGGGAAAGCCTGTAGTGTCTGCTTGGGCTTCTGTGAAGGATACAGTCCATACTCCTTCAAGCAGAGAAACAAACAGTCTGCCCCATGTTTGGGGTTTGTGTTTCAGGCACCACCCATGGCAGAGCCAGGACAGGGCACAAAACATTTCTTTGGCCATGGTTTGGAGTGTATCATGCCATCATGTCATCACAGAACTGTTTGCAGATGCAGATCAAGCTGTTATACTGTAAAAATGTAGAAAAGTAATTATTTAAAGAAGTCCCCTCTGTCAGGACAGATAAAGAAAAACTTCTGCAGACTATGCTATAAGGTCTCAGGCATGATGTAGGAGCTTAGCTACTTGGATTTTAAGTAGAGGTACTTCTGTTCAGAGCCAAAGGCAGAACCTACAGCTCTTGGGGAAACCTTATACCATTTATTGAAATATAAATGAAGATTAATCCTTTCCAGGAGTAGACAAGATAAATGAATGGGGGTTTTGAGGACTGCAGTAACTCCCACATGATGTACCTAATTTTCTTTTTTAATATCTACCTCAATCATTCTGTACCATATGCAATCACTTATGCTTTCTGCTGTATGTATGTATATATAAACTCAAGCTTTAGGGCATAAACCAGTGTTTAGCTTTATATTGACGAAAACAATTTTCCTAGTATTAAGCCACCCATTACAATAATGAGAACTATTAGGTGGAAGAATTTCTAAGGATTCATTATGATTCCTGTGCTCCTCTTCCTTTAGATTTATTTTCAAGTAATACTTTCTTGCCTATGGAGAGCTTTGTGAACCGTGCATTCCTTTTCATTCACATTATTAGACTAAAAGGATTATCAAGTTCCAGTCCACCCTACTTTTTCAAATAATAAAAAAAAACCCCAAAAAAAAACCCAAAACCAAACACACCCAACACCTGGAAAATAACTTTTATAAGTCTAATTTTCTTTCAACTGTTTTTCTTGACAAAGAACAATATTCAAAGAGTATAGATACCTCCAGAATATATTACCTTTAGACAACAACCCTTTCCCAGGGAAAGTGAAAATGGATACAGAGGTACTGGGGAGGGGCTGAACTCACATGCAGATATAGTGTTTAAATTCCCTGACAATTTGTTCCTTACAACCTCTGTATCTGTTACTTCCTCTTCCTCGGCTGGATATTTTCTCCTGTCTGTATTTTACTAAGGTACCACATTTCTTTTGTTGTCTTTGTCTCCTTTCCAGTGCCTTACACTCTGAGATCATGTAGTGAAATGCCTGGTTCTGCTGGCACAGACCTTCACACTAACAATAGAGTGCTGGCCTGGGGGTCTGGCAAGGGCAGATGCTGCTGCCAAGTGGGACAAGCCCAGCTGGAGACACCCATCATTCCAGACCTCCAGCCAAGGGGGTCTGTGACTTGCCTTGTAGTCAAGTTAATGTAGCCACTAGTGTTGGGACCAGCAGAATCCACAGCTGGAGGTGCCATTCTGGGAGCCTTGCACTGAGGGCAGGGTCAGGAATGCAGAGACTGAAAATGGGAGTCAGTCACCCAGTCTCATGTTGTGGCGGTCCCAAGGTGCCTCAGAGCAGACATGTTTCCCCTGATCAAAATATCTTCTTTGTCACACATGTGCATTGACATTTGGAGTCTGAGTGAACCATTCAAAGCTGTTAAAGTTGTTAAGATTTATGGGAAGCATTTTCATCCCAGGGACACATAAATTAGGACAACCTCATACCATCACAAAGTAAACTCTTGCTAAATTTAGGATATCAAACACAACACTACAACATCACACTGTACCTGTGCAACTGTACGTGGGAAAAGTTAGACAAAGGAAGGAATCTGATTAACCTGCAATTGAAATCAGTGTGTCTGTTGCTGTTGTTCCAGGGAGAGTAACACTGGCTCCCAGGCTGGGCAGAAACTTCACTTTGAAACTCCTAAGTAGACAAGGGTTTAAATCAGAACTATAGCTTTACTTTGATTTCATTTATTGTGGTATAATACCCCTCTTTATTTATTTTTTTACAATCATATAAAATATATAAAGAAACCTAATCTGTTAGAGAGGTGTGTGAGACTTTACTGAATAGACCTTAATGGTCCCTTTATGCTGCTATAAAACACAAGGAAGTTATAAGAGCAGTCTGAACTGGACTAGGAACTTTAAATGTTATATACATTTATTTGTCATAGTCAAAGCTTTATTGCTGTAGGTATTTACCTTCCCCATTGTTTAACAAGGTTGTGTATTTCTCCAAGATCTATGGCAAAAAACCATGCTGTACAAGGAATTAAAGAGAACATAAAAGCAAGGTTGAATAAGCTAACTCTGTTTTGGAAATACAGTATAAATCCAGAGTAACTCTACTAATATTAACAGAGTTGCACTACTATCAACCCTGACTATGTGAAGCTAAAGTATGTCTGTGATAGAGTTAACTCCTCCTCCCCTCTCTCCCAGGTAATCTGGAAGCTGATGATAGAATTCTTTGTAATTTCCATCCACAGAAATCAAAGAGAACTCTGCCCCTAAACTAAGTAGGGTTTTCCATCTCACCTTTAAAGTATTAGCTATCTAATACCCTCTTGCTGTATATTTTAGATAAGCAGCTGAGCAGTATTTAGTGACTGTATATAGAGCCACAAGTGGTGTGCTGCTGTAAATCAGAATAGCTCCTCTGAAACCAGCCCTCCCTTTCTTACACACCTGGGTCAGGGCAATCCTTGTCACCAACACAGGATGGAAGATGAAGTGATAGAGAGCAGCAGCCCTTCAGAGAAGGACTTGGGGGTGCTGGTGGATGAGAAGCTTGACATGAACTGACAATGCGTGCTAGCAATCCAGAAGACCAACCATATCCTGGACTGCATCAAAAGGAGTGTGGCCAGAAGGTTGAGGGATGTGATTCTCCCCATCTACTCTGCTCTCGTGAGACCTCACCTGGAGTCTTTTGTCCAGTTCTGGAGCTCTCAGCATAGGAAGGATATGGAATTATTGAAATGGGTCCAGAGGAGGCCACAAAGGTGATTAGAGGGCTGGAGCATCTCTCCTATGAAGACAGGCTGAGACAGTTGAGGTTGTTCAGCCTGGAGAAGAGAAGGCTTCAGGGAGATCTTATAGCTAACTTCAAGTACCTGAAGAGGACCTACAAGAAAGCTGGGGAGGGACTTTTTAGAAGGGCCTATGGTGATTGGAAAAGGGGGAACGGTTTTAAATTGGAAGGGGATAAATTTAGATTGGATGTTAGGAATAAAATCTTCACTGTGAGGGTGGTGAGGCCCTGGCACAGGTTGCCCAGGGAAGTGGTGGCTGCCCCCTCCCCGGAGGTGTTCAAGGCCAGGTTGGATGGGGCCTTTAGCAGCCTGGTCTAGTGAGAAGTGTCTCTGCCTGTGGCAGGGCAGTTGGAACTTGATGATCTTTAAGGTCCCTAACCATTCTGTGATGCTGTGATTTACACTGTCTGTGGGTCCTGACCATGTACTCACATCATTTTGCAGAATTTATGTCTCCGCTGGCCTCTAACATTTCACGCTCCTCAGGCAGGCAATTTTTAAAAATTTTCACGAACTATAGTAGTAAACCACAAAGACATTTTTAAAGTCTTGATACAACAAGCCAGACAAGGCAAAGCACAGTCCTACTAAAAAGGTGCTGTGATAAATACAGCTCTAAGTGAGAAAATTCTGAATTTAATAACACACAAATGATTGGTCAGTTTTACCTTATGCAGAGTTGAAGTCAGATGCTCCATCTGAAACACAAAATATCAAAGCTTAAGAAAGGTTCTATTTCAGTTTTATTCATTTTTAATGTTACATGAATTTGCAGTGTGTTCCCTTTTTTTCCAGACACTGAATTATTAACACACTTTTATGGTTTGTCTATATTTCTTTTATTAAAGGGAACAAAAGACAACAGCATTAAGAACGCTCTCCAAACATGCATTGTAATTTTGATGATTTATGCCAGATATTTGCTTAGTACTTACTCTACCACTGTGTCAGTGGAAAGCGGTCTGTGGATACGTATACATATAATAAATGTGTGTTCATGTTTATACATGTGTGGGAGGAAGAATACGCATGCACCAGAATTTGTGTGTATTTTTATTAAGAAAGGTCAGAATGGAAGGAATTAAGAGAGACCCCTGGTAACATCCATCTCTATTTCTTTCAATTTCCTGTTGGATTACCTTAACTATCTCTATGTTTTCTCTTCCATTTCAGTTGGGAAAAAAACGTAAGTTATCAGCATTAAACTAAGGATCTAGTAAGATTCTGTATGCTTTTCCCTGGATGCTCTTTTTAATACATTGCCATTACCTATTGTGCAAACAAGCAACAAAATTGGAATACTAGTGTCATTTTGGTAGTCCTTTGTGTTAGGCAGGGAATAGGTATTTTATTTGTGTCACTTTATTGCTTTCCCCTGTGGTGGCCTAAGGCATGCTTCAAATGGCACATGCATTTTCCTGACAGAGCTGTTGTTTGGTGTTTGAGAGTTTCTGGTTTAATTGGCAAGCAACTTACAGAGGCCGATGATCCCAGTCAAAGAGACTTCTGTGGGGAAGGTACCTCAGGTGGTGTTTCAGTGGGCCTCAGTCCACTTGGAGAGGTACAGCTGAGTGCTGTATCAAAAAAGTCATCCAGTACGCAAATTTTCCTTCACTTTTAACATCCAACTTTACTGGAAAGAGTTACTTTACCTCCTATTTGGAATCCATTAATTGTATAGGCAGACTGATTCATAACCACTGACATATTTCTTTTCATTGTTAGACCTGATTAAAATAAAAATATTAAATAAACAGAAAAAGTTGACATTGTAACTGTCAGGTTAGACATTTCCATTTTACTAACATCAGGCATTTTTTTAACCAGATAGCAGATAATGTTTGTACTAGGGACTGTTGGTGCTGCTTTTAGGTTTTTAATTGCTGAGAACTAGAATTACTCATGATGGATAATTTATTGAGGTAGAAAGTCCAAGTCTTGCACAGCTTACATTCTAGGGGCTGCAAAAACTTCATTAAAATTTAACATACGTATTCATCTTTGTAAAAGTGGTCCCTAAACACAGACAGAGGGTGTGAGGCAGCACTCACATTATTGTTAAAAATGTTATATCAATGATTTGTTTTTCATCAGCTCCTTCCATCTGGCCCATCTTTCTTCTAATTGTTACTTAATTGAATACAAGCAAACAGTTGGTCCATTTTTCTTCATTATTTTATTCTGACACATTTCTATAAATGGGTTTTGTCTTGCTAACATGGCAATAGCATAAATTACAAAGATTAAGCATGTCTGAAACAGAAATTAGGAATTTTTTTTGTGTTATCTTTTCTTCAGGGGTGGATGCTTTATTAAATGACAAGCAAAGATATTTAAATGAGAACCTAAATCAGAATATCTATTAAATGCTTAGCAAAATCAAGCTTATAAACAGCATGAAATAATCACAATCTGTTCATTCAGCCATATATCCTCAATGCAGAAGATTTCCCATCAGTCATAATCACTGAATTAACTTTATGGGTACATTTTTCCCCCTTTTCTTTGCAGAGAGAATGTGCTAATTTCATCAAGGTGCTTAAGGTTTACAACCAAACTCACTTGTATGCCTGCGGAACAGGGGCTTTTCATCCAGTCTGCACCTATATTGAAGTTGGAAGCCATCCTGAGGTAAATTATCTTAAACTAATATTTTTCTTTTTCCTGTTTTTTAATCTTCATTGGGGTTTAGCCACAACCTCTTCCTGCCAAAATGCACTCTCTTTAGTTTCTGTGGCTTGGTGAGTGGATCTGGTAAGACCTGCTCCTGAATCAGGTGCTGATGTGCTGATTGATAAATCACAGCAGAATCTGTACTTTTCCCCTACACAGCATCTTTTCCCCAAGGGCCTTAAATAAATATGAATAAGCCCATTCTGCCTGGTTCATGAATTTAAAAGCACTCCCTTTCTTTAGTCAGGACTGATACCAGCTATAAGAGGTTCAGCCTGTGCATTTATTCCAGGGCCAACTCTGTCCTTCAGTCTCCTACAGTTTGACACCATGGCAGTTTACTCCCAGGTGGGGACTAAAATGGTGTCACACATTCGTAAACCCCACTTCTCAGATTTATGCTAACACACTGACAGGTTGTCATATGCAACCTAGTTTCTGATATTTTACTTTTTGATGAAAAATAAATCTTTTTTACCTCTTTATTCCCGCTCCACCCCCACTACCCTTTTTTTCTCCTAATCTGTAGTTTGCTGACTTAGTGCCACAGGAGTCTTTCAGTAGCTATTGTTTTGTCAATGATCACCATAACTAAATAGATAAGCATCGTTTCCCTGGTGAAAAGCAGTATCTCACGCTCACAGAAAGCAATGGTACTACAGTAGTTTTCCTGGATGAGTATTTGACTATAACTTCTCTGTGCTCATTCATTTTATTCATTTTTCTGCCTAGAAAAGCCATTTCCCACCCCCTCACACCCCTACGCCCATTAAGATGAGTATGTAATATAAATTAATCCACTTCAGTTTGTTTTCAGTCTGGCTTGTCTGACTATTGCCCCATGGACTGTTTCACTTTAGCTCTTGATGTGTTTTCAGCAGTCACTTAGTTAATTTATAGATACATTTAACCAGAGAATCCATAATTGTGTTATTTGTAGCTTCTGTGATTTCCAATTCACAGCTCTTCAAGTTACCTTATGGTTTTGCAATTCAGGTTTGCAGATTTCCCTGAAAATAAAGGCATCATTGTTAAATGAATGATGACCCAGGTATTTAAAAATCAGGGTTTCTTCTTGTAGAAATAGTAACAGAACTTTGAGTGTTGACTTTATAGTCTGGAAACCATTTTCCCTATAAAAATGTCTTTTGATGTATGAAACAAGAGTCTTTAAAATGTTCAAGCATAAGATTTTGAAGGGATAAAGGAGCTCCAAAGCAGAAGGGTTTAGTTTTTTTTTTTTTCATATTCCTTATTGCTTTATTCCTGAATGCATTCTTGGCAATTAGTGATTGTCTCTTGACCACACACAGTATGTCATTGCTTACTGCATTAAACAGATTCTCTGCTTCCTGAGATCCATTTGGGAATTGGTAGACATATTAATTAACTCTAGTTCCGTAAGATGTCTGTCAATCAATTCCTGGCTATCTGCCAAGTGAATCTATCTGCAGAGAGATAGCTGGTATGAGGTCATTTACTTCTACATTTGGCTGTTTTATGACTGTACCATAAAACTAACAGACACTTTATCAAGGATTTATAGAAAGGATGATCAAGGATGAGAGGACGGATCCAACCTTGGTTTAACATTCTGGATTTTGAGACACTTATGTCAATGATGTGTTTGGCCTTGGAACTGGAAGAGGATGTTTGTTTTAGCTTATTTTAGCAGTCTCTAACTATCAACAACATCTAATTTGTGCAGTTTTGGTCATATATGCAGTAAGTTTGATAGTCCTTGTGTGCCTGAAGCATTCTTTTGACCCTTGGCTTCATCTTTGCAAACCAAGGAAGTCAAAAGTGTGTTTATCTGAACTGCCTCGGATGTTAGCTTTGATTTCCTTTTCATACTTAAGCTATGAGCGAAACCATCCTCACCTGCCCCTCTGGTGGAACAAGTTTCTGTGTCCTCTGGATTGTCATGCAGGAGGGGCCACTGCATTCACAGCCCAGGTCTGCCCATGCAGAGAGAACAGTGGGGCAGGCAGGAGGGAGCAGCACTCACCTCTTCTCAGACTTTGACAAATCTGACAGTCAGCCTGGGTCTGTCCCTTGCAAAAGTGAAAATCAGATGAATAAATGAATTTTTTAGGTTTTCAATGAAAAATAATCTGCCCTGTCTCTTTCTCTCAGCCACAGCCTTTCCCATGCCACCTAGCCAGTAATTTCAAATGTGCATCTCCTCCCGGGGCTGGGGAAGAGGAGGGTGCTTGATTGACAGTAGCTATTAGAGACACCAGGAAGAGGGGGGAAGGGAAATGCGATATTAACCCCTACACCCCTGCACACTGCATCTGTGAGAGCCAGATGGTTTACGTGGGTATGTCAGACAGCAGCACTGGATGTGTCAAAGGGCCTTTGCTTCTGTATCATGTATGGTTTATACCTCCCTAACATACTAAAAAGGGTAAAAAGAATAACTGCAGGCAAGCAGTTGATTTTTAGTTTTAAAATTACCACCTAGAATATTTCCTGAAGATTCATTTTCTGACACAACACTGAGAAAAAATTCACTGACTTCACCATCTGCTTATTTATCAGGCACTTGGAGAGGTAAATGTGAACCGATTAGGGGAATAGTCAGGGAATGTACCTACTGTCTAATAAGATTGCTTGTTTATGTGAGCTTTGAACAAAACCCACCTGCCTGGGTCCGGTGGAGGAGAGGAAATTAGTGTGTGCCAAACCGAAGAGGATAGAGAAGTGAAATTTAAAGAAACAAGTGTCAAGAGATAGAGGAGGCCCTGGGAGCATTTAGTTCTGGCTGCAGGAGGCAGAAATATGGTACCATTTTTATGTTTGGGGAAAGGAAATAAATTACTTCATGTGGCAATCATAAAGTAATGGGAATATGAATTGTTATATCTGTTGAATATCTCTTCAATATGAATCAGCATATTGCAGCCCCATTCCGTACTTGAAGAAAACCATTTCTGGTGATGAAACTAGGCAGGTCTAATCGGGTTTGATGAAGTACAGTATCAGAAATAATAATAAAAAGGTAAAAGGATATGAACAGCATGCTGTGCATCTGATTAAAAATGATCTGTGCAAATGTATACAACCTAATATGTTGTGAATTACACCGCAGCCTGAGGAGTAAAGTAGACTAATCTTTGCTTAAATCCATTCCAGATGTGTAAGTGAATAACCACAGCATTTAGAGAGACGAATAAAGTTAATGTTTGAATAGACTTTAAGCACGTAAGCCATGAGTAAGCAGGAAAGAACGTATTTGGAGAGAATGTAGCATGTGTGTACACAAAAAATACCTGAGGAGAGCCTAATTCAAAGCTCAAGATCATCCTTTGGAGAAGCTGTATTTGTACCTTCGCTGAATGGGGCAAACTAGCTCATATGCAGGTATCTGTATTGTACATGCCTGAGCTTAGGTGAGATGACCTCACACTGACACCTACACCAACTTGGGGATCCGGGGTTAGGCAACCCGTGGCATTCTCTCCACATAACGCAATATAATGCAAGAAGCCAATTGGCAGACAAAACAAGAAAGTAATTAGTAAAGCTATGTTCTGCTCCCACTGACTTCTGAGGAAACAGGATTGGATGTGTAGGAATGTTGTGTTTAATGGTTGCAAAATTGCACAAGTCATATCTGTGCTTGAAAGGAGCAAATCCAACTGCAGGGAGACACAGAGGTGCATTAAACCCACTAGAAAATCACAACAGGATGCAGAATGCACCTGCCTGTGCATGCCTGAGCAGGGGAAGGAGCCCTGCTCCCTTTCCCCAGGGCTCCCTTCGGGGTAGTTTGTGTGAACCAGCAGGGAACAGTCCTGTTTAGGAAAGAACAGGATTTTCCATTTACTTAACCCTTACATACAGGTGGAGGTATAGAGAATGCCCTGCAGAACCTTTTTTTATTTAACGCTCAGACAGACAAGAGCTATATAAAATTGTTTGCCAGATCCTCAGCAGGAATACATTAAAGGTTTGTTCAACAGAGGTGAATTAATAGATGCTGTCTGAAGAACTAGCCCAGCTTCTTTTATTGTCTCCTAATTCCAAATTTCTTGTCATTGTCCAACAGATTAAAACTCATTTTTAACTGGATGAACTTAAAAGATCTGGGATCACTTTACTTGCAGGTTATTTCTCATTCGTAATCAATAAAGAAGCTCTAAATTTAGTTCAGATTTATGATGTACATAAAACATTAAGTTATTGCATATGAAGTTATATAATGCTACCACCTGTAACATATTTGCTTTTTCCGGACTCTGTGTATTTTAAAAATCTTTGGTTCAAGTCATAAAATTTTGTTGAATTATACTTTCCACTTTTTTTTATCCCTTCTGTACTTCACATTAGACGAGGTCCAGAGTGCATTTTCTAAGTAATGGACATCCTGTTCTGATACATTCATGCATCTGTCTTTTTTGTCTGTCTGTATACATGTATATAGCGATGGAAAAGCATTTTTTTTTCTAAGAGAATGACTCTGAAAGAACATATTAGTTGAAGGACCAGTGCTACTGCTAGTAGAAAGCATGTTGTGTTTCATTATCTAATATAAAATTCAGGGTGAAACACAAAATTCAGTTGTAGCAGATGTGGCATAAATTGGCCTAACTTCACTGAAGACAGCAGAGCTGTGTCAGAGTATATCAGTTAGAAATCTGTGCTTTTTAAGTGAAATATTTGAGCAAATTATTTTTTACACACATCAGGCTAATTTGCTTTCCATGGAATTAATTATACCATTATATGGCATTTATGTACTTACAAAATATAAGGATAAAATATGAAGGAAAAGGATAGTGTTAAAGGATGATTCTTATTTGTGATATAACAATTGTGTTATATAGCAATTCTTAGTGACATATAAGTTCTAAGCATCGCTATAATCACAAAGAAATCCCAGTAAAGGATAATCTACTTTACAGACTGTAACACCCCATTTTAATTCAGGGATGCTTATTACTTTCATAGAATCATAGAATGATTAGAGTTAGAAGCGACTCCCAGAGGTCATCTAGTCCAACCCCCCTGCAAGAAGCAGGGACACCCCCAACTAGATCAGGTTGCTCAGGGCCTCATCCAACCTGGCCTTGAACTTCTCCAGGGATGGGGCATCCACCACCTCCCTGGGCAACCTGTTCCAGTGATCCACCAGTCTTAGAGTAAAGAACTTTTTCCTAATATCCAATCTGAATCTCCCTCCCTCTATTTTAAAAACTGGACATCCTGTTACTACTATACTGGCAAATAAAACTGAAGAGACAGGTCTCTTGCTCATGTACAGTGTAAGTACATTTTTTAAGCTACTGCTTTCAGTCATCTGGGTACTTTTGCCATGGGGAAAAAAGAAGCATGTCAGAGATACTTAAAGGCTGATATACTTCACCTTGTTTCATAAAAAGCAGGGTAAGGATTTCTGCAATACTGGGAAATCCCACGTCATGGACCTTTTGTCCTGATGTTCTTGTCTGCATATGATGACAGGTAATATGGTAGGCAGTGTTAGGCACACATCTGCCCGGGTATCTCACAGGGTCAGTGGCCAAAATCACAACCTAAAGGTGTTTGATTCCTCTGGAGGCTGCTATGTCTGCAAACCATCACTTCTACTGCTCCACGCGACATCGATTTCCAGTCCCTTAGGCTACCCGGTGTGAAAATGCTTTGCATAAAATTAGGCTTTTCACACATGTAGAATTGTTCAGAAGAAAAAAATCTCGACATAGTTATAATCTTCCTAGTATTACGAAGTATCCAGTTTTATGTAGAGTTGTATGTAGCTACATATAACATAATTCTTTTTCCCAGCTATAAGTCACTGTGTCATTCCTTGGGAAGGGATGTGCTTTAGGAGCTTTGCAATGACCTGAAGACAATTTTTACAAGCAAAGTACAGAGATCATGACAGTCCTTTTCTCATAAGACAAACCAAGCAAATCATTTGTTCTGGTAAGGTCTGACAAATACTTCTGCAAGGAAACCAGGATGTGTTGCTGAAAGCTTTCCACCTCTTTAAGCACCATCATGCGGAAGCATGTATGTCTTACAAGCCAAGTGCTATTTCCCATATGGCATCTCTTGTTATGTGGTATTATCTTGTGATAAAGTTACAGAAGTAGAGATCACCATAAGAGGTAACCTGATACCCATTTTTTTAAAAACTCCATAAACCCCTCTGTAAACAAATGTGAATCATGTTCATGTTTAAACACTATTTGTGAAGGCCTGTCATGAATACACTGCAGATCTCCTTTTACTTTAGCTGCATTTTGAGAACCTTTTAGCTAAAAGAGAATTTGAACCAAGAAAACTCATATTTTTCAAAACTTTATACTGTTATTCCCAACCAAAATACAATTCCAATGAAAATGTATTTCCAGAGTAGATCTTTTAAAGTAGAACTGTTAGGCTTTATGTGATAATTTAGTTGTCAGAATAGTTTTATTTATGAGGTAAACTTCTCTCAACTGATTAGCACACATGGCAGCAATGGCTGACATCTTTCCTACCTCTCACTGTTGGGAAAGTCTATACACAGCTGCTACAGATATTTCATCCTCAGCAAATGGATGGAAAGGAAAAAAAAAAAGAGGAAAACATCTGAAAGAGATTTTTTTCCCAAGTCCCTTATTTTAACAGGACAAGATCAATTTCCTAATAACAAATTATAATGCACACTAAACTTTTTATGTAAACCACACAGTCAAAAGTATAATACTTAGAATTTCCAGCTAGTGTTCATTATCCTGACATATACAATTAAGAAGGATGTGCCTCTATGTCAGTTGAATATTTGACTGTTAGCTAATCCATTTGATCTTCCAATACCACCATAAAGGTATAAGTGTAAAAATAGGACTATTCCAAACCATATGTGAGCCAAGGATCTGGCTCAGAATCTTAAAATTCAGATGCAGTAGAAATATAATTTTTTGGAGGGAAGGTATTTAGCAAAGGGGTCATGCTTTTAATCATTGACAGGAAATGTGAACATCATAGGTTTTCAGCTGTCATGTAATGTATTCAGTCCTGCCCTTGCATATTTCATAATTACACCTGAGCAATTTGAAATCTATTTATGTCTAAAGTGACAGAAAGTCGGTAATTATGTCTGAGGCTCACTCTGAGATTTACAAGTTGAACATTTACATGCAGGAAATTAAATCAAGTTTTAAACTATCACACGTCAAAACAGTGTGGTTGGCTATTTTGTTTTCACCTTTATTCCTCAGCCTACAGACTTAAATGGCTTAGGCAAAATGGAAGCATGATTCTTCAGTAAGTCATACAGAGGAGAGGTATAAGACAGGATGAGAAACAGGACAAAGATGTGGAATTCACAACTGCGAGGGCCATTTGTTACAGAGCAAAAACCGCTAATGAAACCTCTGTTATTATTCAAGACTGATCAGTTCAGCTATTCAGCAACTAACTTTTGTTTAGGACATGATAAATATATACAAATCTCTATGGAAGACCTCTCGGTATATTCCTAAGTCTGAAAAAAAAATCAACTTCAGAACCATATTGCCTTATTACGCATATTTTAAAGAAAAGTAAATGAAAGTTGTTGTACAACACTGTGTTTTAAGTGAAAACTTCCCTGAAAGAAGGTTATGGTCTGTAGACAGTGTCTGTTTTGAGTGGATCTGGTCTGATCACTAGATGCATGCAGTGACACAAAATGAAGCTTGATAGTAGCATGATCCTGCATATTCTCTTCTACCGTTGAGAAAAAAATAATCAAACCAACACGAAGTAGCTGTTAATAGAGATACTTTTAAATTTATTTTCTCAGTGCAAAAAGAGTCAAATGTGAATGATAGTGTCAAATTTAAACCCTTTGCCTCCTAATGAGAGGAATCCATGCACTAGCATGCGCCACTGAGATAACTGAGATACCATTGTTCCCTCACCATACATGGCTCTCGCCTTCTGTGGCTGAGAAATGCTGGTTGATTACAGTGAAGAACTGTATACAGTATGTCACAGCTGAATGACTTCCATGAATAAGAAACTAAAGCAAGTCAATGTATTCATTAGGTTCAAAGAAATGAGTCTCAGAACTGTGGGAAAACTTTTGTTTATGCTGTTGGAGGGGAGAAAAATAAGTGAAATAGGAAGAGACCTCCATGGAAGTAAATTTTCAGAGTGGAGTGTGCACACGCGCACATGCAGAGCTGTTGGGTGGATTTGCACTTGTACCACATGCAGTATCTTGCTTTGTGAGCCCATATCTTAAAACCATGGGCAGCTTTGAAAATGCTCAGATAATGGCCAATTCAAGTTAAAGACGCTGTTAGTATCTGTTGTTATTAAATATGGGGTGATTTTTCCTAGTACCGATTATCTTTAGTGAAGTTCTCTATGACTTAAAATGGTGTAGCTAAGATTGAAGTTCACTTTTCATTTGTATAGGGACACAAAAAAAAGAACATTAATTTCTAGCATTGCTAGATATTTGAGTGAGAGTTTTGTGACTGCTTTCAGAAAATCAATTTTAGTGATGGGTACTAGTAGAGATGAAAATGTACCCACTGTTTGCATTTGGATGTTCACCCTTCTCCTATCAATTAAAGGATCTTATGATGAATTATTTATTTCCACAGTGTAAATATTCCTACTGGCACACAATTACCTCACTTTACCATGAGATGATACAGTTTTCCTAATTCATTATAGTCTTAGATTGTACTTTTAGGGGGAGTGGCAGTCATATTAAGATGTTGATCTAATTTTATGGGTGGGAATATAATGTCCATTCGTCAACAAAGCCCATAATGTTTCTAGTAGCACGTAAGTTCAGCATTTGCCTCTTGGTAGAGTAACAATTGAAAACATTAACTCAAATTCATAGTCATGCAACTTATGCAAAATTTCATCCATATACCTCTTAAAACAAAAGACAAATATGTCTGAATCTTTTGATCTCTCGACCAACATGGGGGAGGGAAAAAAAAAAAAAAGCCAAACCACAAATCACCATCTGTTGCAAAGCCAATGTAATATAACCAGCGGAAAGCCAGCTTATAGTATAGACTGACTCCATAGAGGAAATTACTTATAATTAGAATTATTTCTTGAGTTAGAGGTGCAGAAGGAAGCAAACCTAAAAGGAGTTGCCAAACACTGATTTGGAGAAATCAGCATCAAAGCAGCATTATTTGTTGTGGAATCCATGTCACAAAGCTCCAGTTAACAGGAGCTGACCTCATGAAGTCAAATCACATTTTAACTGTGATTTCTGCAGCTGAAGGAAGTGACTGTATTGTTTTTTGTAGCTCAGTACAAACATCTTGTCAATTAGGCTTTAAACAACAAAAGTCACAAAGCTGCAGGTTTTAGCTGTGGTGGATTCTCCATCTACAGGCCACAGGGCTGTGAAAGTCAGAACAGCAAACTGACAAGAGTTGTATTAAATATTCAGACATGAGGACCTAACCAAGAGTCTACTTGTTGGTCTGCTTCCATTAACCAACATCACTGGACTTTGTCTAAAATTTTATGAGAGCTGATGTGCTGAGGAGTGCCTTTCAGTCCTGATTTTTAAAGGGTGTAGGACACATTTAATTATTTGAAGTTACATGTGAATCTGTAAGTACTGTCTGTTTCCATGTTTCCAGGTCAACCTAATAGTTACTTCTGCATGTTTGCAGTGTGTGAGCAAAATGGCACATCAGCCTGGGGTCTGTCCTCGTCATCCCAAGAAGGGGCCCAGAGAGTCTGTGCCCCACAGTGCAGGCTGCTCTGCAGTGATGGAGAGGTTCATGCTTCTACCCAAACTTCATCTTGACTTTATTTCTGGCTGTTAAGAGTTTTACTCATTCAAAATTCCAACAAAAGGGGTGTTTCCTTGAAGGAAAAATGAGAACACTCATGGATTTAAAAGTAATCTTTCAAAAAGATTCAGGAAAGGAAAAAAAAGTCCCTTTCCACAATGGGAGGCCTCCTTGGTGTGCTTCCAAGCTCCTTATATATCTCTTTCTTTCATCAACAGCTGCATTTGGCATGACAAAACTGGATTCTTCACCATGATTAAATCTTATTTCTCCTTTAATAAAAAGCAGAGCAACTGCAGGTGAAAGCTACTATTTCTGTGAGTAAACAGCAGTGCATAGGTATTTCCAGAAGTTGCCTGGTGGAACAGGAAATAATTGTTCTCTTGCTATCTTGACCATCCCCATTTTTATGTACAGACTCATATTTATATGAAAATACTTTCATAATACTTTCCAGATGCCTTCCTGGCTTTACAAAGTTTTGAAACTGAGGATCTTCTCTGCCCTGGGTTATGCAAAGAGTGTCTCAAATTTGTTACTAAATGTGTTACAGAATCACAGAATCCCAGATTCATGGGGATTGTAGGGGACCTATGGAGATCATCTAGTCCAACCCCTCTGCCAAGTCAGGATCACCTAGAGTAGGTTGCACAGGAACACATCCACACAGGTGTTGAATATGTCTCCAGAGATGGAGACTCCACAGCCTCTCTGGGCAGCCTGTTCCAGTGCTCACAGTAAAGAACTTCCTACTCATTTTCAGGTGGAACTTCCTGCATTCAAGTTTATGCCTATTGTGCCACTGAAAAAAAGACTGACCCCCTCCTCCAGACACTCACCCCTTAAGTATTTATAATCATTGATGAGATCTCCCCTCAGTCTTCTCAAGGCTAAAAAGTTCCAAGCCCCTCAGCCTCTCTTCATAAGAGAGATGTTCTAGTCCCCTCATCATCTTCGTAGGCCTTTCTGTACCTTCTCCAGTAGCTCCCTGTTCTTGGACCAGGGAGCACAGCTGTGTACCCAATATTCATGATGAGTCCTCACCAGGGCAGAGTTTGGGGGGAGGAGAACCTTCCTCAACCTGCTGGGCACGCTTTTCTCCATACACTCCGGGACACTATTGGCTTTCTTGGCCATGAGGGCACACTGCTGGCTCATGGTCATCCTGTTGTCCACCAGGACTCAGAGGTCATTTTCCATAGAGCCACTTTCCAGCAGGTCAGCCCCTAACCTGTACTGGTGCAAATACATTCAAATCAGAAAATTTCACTGTTCTATAGAAAAATAATTTCTAAATATTGTTGCTTTTTAATAATTAGTATTTTCCTTCTTTAGGAAAGAATTAACTGAACCATGTAAGAAAGTGAATAAAAATTAATTCCATATATGCCATACACACAGAGAAGAGCTGCAAAAGGCAAGATCTCTGCAAAACAAGAGCAGATACAGCTTAACCAACGTGGCAACCTTTCATCTTTTTTTCATCACATGTTTCACTGGCATAAGATGACATAGACAGATTAACAGTCAGGTATTTCCAGATCTTAAAAGTCTGACAGGAGAGAAAATCCTTCTTTAAACAATATTTTATGTGAGTACGAGGCCCAGTACACCCATGTACGCTTCATTGCTGCAATAGTACCTGTCAGCAGGAAGAAAATCCAGTTTTAGGAAGGGGTCGTGGCTTAGACAGAGATTGTATTTTGTGCAGGGAAGTAACACAGAACAGTGCATAAAATAATGTAAAAAGAACAGACATGGAAGTAGTGCATAGTCATAAATATCTTCCTTATACATTAGTCCGTACATCTTTTGCTATGAAGAGTTAATCAATTTCCTGCTGAAAGACTGTGTGAGATTAAGAACAGTACTGAAACAGGCAGTGTTTTAAATATTTGTGCTTGTCCCATATGCCTACTGCTTGTGTGTGCTGGAAATCAGTCTAAGTGTTCACAGCAACTCTTTCTGTCCTCAAAATCTAAGAATAAAACCACTTGAAGTCAGTTGAGAAAAGAAATATTTACTCTTCCATTCATTCTCAGTTGTAGTTTGTAACAACTTGCTTTCTGTGTGTGGCACTCAGTGAGTCTGGAAATGTGTGGGCTTCTCTTTGAGCTCTCGAGCAAAAACCATACAGCATCTCTGTACCTTGCCTCCAGTACTGTTCCCATGGGAGAAGTGCGCTGTGCCTTTCTATGACTTCCTTCACCTCTCCTTCATTTATGTAAGACAAATAAATGAGTGACTATGACCTGACTCAGATGAAATACATGCCTCTGACCTGTTCATGCCTCTGCGGACTCTGGGTAAATTAGCTATTTCCTTAGTAACTTGTTTCATTGGGAAAGGGTGAATAACTCTCGACCACTACTTGGGAACTCAAGGAAGGATGACCTAATACCTGCCTTTTGCTTTCTCTTCAGCTTGTGTATTATTTGTCGTAGATAATTTTGCATATGGTTGTTTTTATTTATTCCCGTAAGAAAACATTGGTATTTAAAATGTGGTTTTTTCTTTAGCACAGTGAGTCAGAAAAGAATGTGCAAAACACATTGAATGAAAAACCAGTCACTACTGGAGAACTTAGGAAAAAAAAATAAAAAATAGGTATTGTGCAGAATGAATAATTGTATCAGGATGAATTCATGCCTCTTAGAATTGGTGGTGATTTGCTATGTCATCTACTCTATTTTAATTTATGTCATCTACAAGTCTGGACTGTCTTCTCACCTGCAGTGATATAAATCACAACTAGTGATTCTTGCAGTGCAGCATTAATTTGCATTTAATTCTTTCTTCTTCAAATATTGCACTGCTAATCATAATTATATATATTGCCCAGCCCCAAGAAAATATCATCCTACTTATTGTATATATCAAATAGTTCCAGAAAAACTGTCATCTAACTCTTCCCTTGTATTACAGCACATATTTCAGTTAAGAAATGCTACTTAATTTATGGCAATCTATGGATTCCTTTGAGTTGCGACATGGTCACACTCAGGGAGATCTGTTAATAAGTGTTCATGAGTACATAATCAGATGAGAACACAATACTCTCCATTAATGAAATATGATCCATAATGAATCTTGCATGGGAGTGCTAATAACTACCTTTAGGTTAAAGTGCTCAGATGTCACAGTATAACAATATCTGTCTTAGATGTGTATCATCACAGAGAAGTAATTAAAGGTTACTTAGCTGTTAAATGGTTACCTTGGAGGAATCCTTCAATAATGTGGCTTCAAACATGCCTTCACAATGAAATTAATTAAGCAAATTAAATATCAGCCTTGTAGTAATCTATTTTATGTGCAGAATATCTGGCATACAAATATATGATTGGTGGCAGAAAACTGAGGATTTGAAGATATGCCCGTTTGGTTTTACAACCTAAAACAATCTTGATTGTCCTTACATGCAAAATGTTTATGCTGTTGGGTTAAAAAGAACATTGACAAAATTGCTGATGAGAACTAATACCAAAATTATCGTGGTCTCATTCCCTGTGCTGCATGAGTGCAAAGCTCAAGTAGCACTGCACAGGGTGAGAGAGGTATTAAAATTCACTTGATTCTTTTCACACCTCTGTGCTACAAAGAGTTAAAAGCCTGGTAACAAGTGAGTTTCGCTAAGAGTTCCATCTGACTCATCAGAAAGATGCTTTCAGGGATTACTTGTCTGCTGCCTTCTTCTGTATTTAATATAAACCACATCAGGGAAGTTGAGCAAGCAGCTTGATCAGGGCATAAACAATTCTCATCCGTTCAAGTGGGAATATGACATGGGTAAGACCAGTGACAGAACAGAGCGCTACAGAAATGAGAGAAATTTATTTTTCCCCCATAATTTCCATGATGAATTGAAAGATCATTTCATAGGTTTTGACTTAAAAAAAACATTTCCTAGCATTATGCAAACTGGCAGTGACAAATACACAGTATATTCTGCTTTTTCCTTTGTTTAAAGAGAAACAGTCCACTGGATAAATAGAATCATTCATCTGAGACCTTTTCATATGTAAGCAAGAAGGTGTAAAGTTCAGTTCTCTGCTGTCCTCCTGAAGTATTGGCCTTGCTCCAGGCAATGACATTATTCACATACCTTAAGTTTACCCTTATTTAGATGTTTTGCCTGATCATGTCTTTTGACAAAACAGAAAAAAACCCCAAAACTGTCTCAGGCTGCAGAAATCTTTGCTCTCAACACAGCTAGGAAAGTATTGGCAGAAGAAAAGGAAAAATGAAATCTTGATAGAAATCTGCCCTTTTCATGCTATGATGTGTGTTTTTTATGCCAGTGTGATAATTAGCAGTGGTGGCACCATCTTATCAGTGTTATGCAAAGCTGCTGCACATTTTGGTTGAGGATGACAGCAATGCTATGGGTTCTCAGGCTTCTGCTGAGTCCAAGTGGTTCAGCCTTAATTGGTTTTGCTCTCTGCAATTCAGATTTCTTGAAAGATGAAGCTTCAGTCTTTGTCATGTGAAAATGATCCCATATCTCCAGGCCAAAAAAAATCCCCAGACAGGTTAAATAGCAGTGATGGAGGTATCTGTCCACTGAATAATCTTTAGATGCCCCTCAAAGAGCCTCTACATAAATAAGAGCCAATTCTACTCAGTTATAGCTGAGTGTATTAAAAAAAAAAAAAAAGAAAAAATGTTAATACCGGGATTATCAAGGAAATGTTCATATTTCTGTGCAGAAGCTTCTTAGATTTTAACTTACTGTGCACAATAAAAGTACATATACTGATGATTCAACCTGATTCCAGAGCTGGAAACAGTTTTTGAAGGGGGATTAGAAATAATCCATCCTAAGAGAAGAAGACTGCCTTACAATGAGTACTTTTGCCCTAAGGTATGATTTATGATATTTTTTTTAAATTATGAACTGGTAAATGTGTAATCAGAAAACAAATGACGTAAATTACTTTTTCAAAGCAGTAACTCTCTAATCATTTCATCCTATACTTCCAGGTTGTTTGAGGTATGGAACCAAAACAAAACCCGAAAGTGTTTTGTCATTTGTATAACTCAACATTACTCTCTGTAGCTAACATTTATTTACAAGCTTGTGAAGGGTTTCATAAGGGATGTGAGTGCACCTACAATGCAAACCATGTGTCAGACAGCAAAAGACTGCAGAGCTGTTGTTTTTTTCTTTACTTGATCCAAGTTTCATTTGCTGTTTGGCTAAGCATCAGTGGTCATGAAGGTGGTATATCAACAATAGTCACAGTGGCATATTCAATTTAATTATAGCTGGTTGAGGTGCTTAACTTAATTTACTTTTTCTGAATAACAATTTATTTTATTCTGTTTTAACAAACCTTTCTGTTTATGCACTTCATCATTTTTTGTTATGAGAAGCAGAGATCTGGTTTCATTACTTAAATGTGGGAGTAATGAAGGAGTAAGTTTTCATCAACCTACTGTTGCTGTACCTAAGATCTTTTCAATAAGAATACTTCCTACAGAACAAATCCCTTGAAGTTGGTAGAGTTTAGTCTGGATCATCTATTTTGATTTCTAATTAAAAAGCTGTGAAACTCATACTGAATTTAGGACATGGAGAGATTTTGCACCGTTCAGTATGGAACAAGGCCAGAGTGATTCTTCCAACAGGTATAATGTAATAATAAACTATTCAGATACAGGTACAAGATTTACACATTTTCTTAAAGATTTAGGGGATAAATAATAGAAAAGAGAAAGTTGACTTTGCTTAACCTCAGTCAAGAAAGGGAGACAAAAATGGAAACTTTGGATGAGGCAGTGGAAGTTTGGATTGTGAAAGATTTCTCAGCATGACTTCAGTCTTGTCCATAAGCAAATTTGTAATTGTCTCACTGAAGTAGTGCAATTCCCTGCACAGGCATTCTCATTTTGGCTAAAGTAGCGTTTCAGGTCTGGTTTTAGCTGCCTGGAAGTAACTGAAAATAAGCTGCTGTTAAACTGAGCTCACTGTGTCGACACGGAGTGCATGTGTTTACTGGAATCTGATTACATTCAAACTAGTGATACAAGCCTGCAGATTAGTACTTGCACTGAAAAGACTGTTTAGCCTTTCAAAGGATTTTGCGGGAAAGCAAGCTGGAATACAAGCCCTTTCTGCTTGTCATTTGTAGGTTTCTGAATTTGGCTTTTATTTCTTCGTGCAAATGTGTTTCCATGCAGACACTAAAAAGCTATGACCCACTGTTAAAAGGATTGCCTTGAAGGGAGGTAGTAAGAGTACTGTGTAAGGGATGGTTAATACTGAAACACTAAACCGCTCTGTATGAAGATTATAAAACACTGTAAATTTTTTAACTCGAGGTACTTTCCTGATGTTATAAAAAGAGTCATATATCAGAACCACAACAAGAGAGGGCTAAGAGAATTTTTTTTTTTTTGTACAAGGATTATATAATATCTCTTTGAAAATGTGGTTTATTTTAGCTGACATCACGGCAAGTAGTTTAGATAACACTTAATGACTTAGATACTATATAATCAGTATCTTTCATGGAGTATTAAAGATAATGAATAAGGAAATATTTTACAACAGATAATAGAAGACAGTAAGAAAGCCTGGAGACTTCACTTAATTCCAAAAAGCCCGGTATCTTACACGCATGAGGATATACACTCACGAGCCACATTAGCCATTTAAGTAAGAGGAATCAAATCCTAGTCCAAAATTATTCCTTTGCTGGAAAAAAATATAAAGAACAGGGGTGTTGTTTTCAACTTACATCTGCAATATTGAATTTGTTTATCTGAGTAGTAAGCAGTATGTTCACAAACAAATCCTGACTTAACGCTTATAAAACTTCCCAAAGATATAAAAGGGATATCCTTAGGGGGAATAGCTAGGATTTAAATTGCTGCAAGAGCTAAACCAGAACAAAAATCTTTTTCATTGCTGGCTTTCTAGTTTTCACTGATCTTCAGTCAAGAAAATATCACATTTGCAATATTTGTTATAGATTTAAGACTAGATGGCTACACGTTATGCCTTAACGAGGACTATATTTAAAAACAGGATAAAATGCTTTCCTTATCTGTCAGAACAAAAATCACAAACAAAATCCAAAACCTAAATCTAATCTACTCCTGAAATTTAGCTACCTACATTTGAATTTTCATATTTATGTACCTAACTAGCAGAATGGAAATTAGATGTCAAAGACACCAAATCAATTGATGCTTAGCTGGCTTAGCAACTTCAGTCTCATTTTGAATTGAGGTGCTTCAGAACCTAAATGTCATTAAAAGTAGTCTTTATGCTTCTCTGAGGAAAAAGAAGATGGAAGGATGTATTAAAACAATAAACCCAAAGTTTTAATAATAACGATATATAATAATATTTAATAGACATAACTTTTTTCAGGTGCTTCTAAGAACTTCTCAGAAAAAGCCTATCTCAGAAACACATCTCAAATGAGCATACCTTATTTCAAAATTTCTAATGTTGGTCACTTGCAAATTTTATGTGCTACAGGTCAAATTCATTACTGAGAAGATTGGGGCATATTAACTGCATCACAGTGTAAGTGAAGGTTTACTATAATTTTTCAAACTTACATTCTAGAAAAATGACTTTTTTTGATCTTCCACCTGAAAAAAATAAGGGTATTCCTGTCAGTAGTCAAAAAAACCTCAATGAGTAGTTCAAACTTGCCTACCTGGGGTTTTTTTTTCTGTTTTGGGACTGCTTCTTCTAAATCCCTTGGACTCCTCCAGGCTGACAAGACTGAAGTGAAATTGAAAAAGAAAAAGGTATGAGAAATGTCTGCAGATTTCACCCAAATTCCATTTCCATTGCAGAAGTAGAAACCAGTATGTTAAGTAGAGCAATAAAGGTTGGATATAAGGTTAGTGTCTGCTGTAAGGAGGATTTAAAATGTACCAACCCCTGATGAAAGGTGAGATAAGGAGAGCTATAAAACTAAGCATGAATAAATAACTCTATTATTACCTAGATGAAGGTATAAAGGTTTATGTGGAATTTAGTTTAAATAGATACATTTTAAAATAATTTTCAATAAAAAGAGATTGTAATATTTTTTCAAGCAATTTCACTAGCTGATTTGAGATGAAGCGGAACAATATAGGAGCTGCATATTCATTTTTTAAGTTGTTTTTAAGGCCAGATCTTTCATGCACTGTGGCTGCTGGCTACATTTTATTTCTGTAGTGCTAGAATTAGGCTTTATGTGCCAATCTTTCAAATTTGAGCATTAGTTACCTAGGCATTTAAGTAGACACTAAGATGCTTTTACAAAAACCAGTTTCAGAACACCATTTAGAAAGAACTTAAATTATTTCATAGAATCGCAGAATTGTTTGGGCTGGAAGGGACCTTAACGACCATCTACTTCCAACCCCAGGGAGATTACTCATATATGTAAACCAAAGCCAAAACTGAAAACTTTCTGCATTTAGTTGCTTCAAAAGGACAAACTGATTTTCAGTCTTAGCTCTCCATAGGCAGTACCACAGACAGGAGTCTGAAGGGGAAAAGGAGGGAGATTTGGGGTTTCTTGTAGTGCCAGGGAACACTGAGTCATGAAATGGAGGAAAAAAGACAGTAAGAAAGATTAATAGATGGGAACAGGGAACTGTTTTGGAGGATCTGAGACTTCCAGTATTTTACTCTTTCCTGGTATTAGTTAATTTACCCCCTCCAGACCTGGGATACAGACTAATTTCAGAAGGTATAAGTTATTTTACTTGTTTGAAATCACATAGTCAGTTTGTACAGTTATCCAGGTTTATCCTATATCAATGGAGAGAATTATGCATCTTCAGAAGTAGTGCTTATCTTTAAAACCTATGATAATATCTAGGATATTCATGGACATGGAATAAAAATAGTAATATAAAATGAGACAGTCACTCAGAAGCAATGCATTTCAGAAAAGTTTCTGGATATCGATTTACATTTCTCTGAATTAGAAAGAATAAAATAATACAAATTGAATCCAAGAAGGGAACTCAGGAAGTACTATGAAATTTCAGATACAATTTAGTTGTTCAAGAGGTGGGGCAAATTATTACCCAATTAAAAACATCCCCACCAGCCTTCAGGATGAACTCAGGTATTTCTGTTAAACTTAGATTTTAATGTTCAGACTCTCGAAATATAGCAGTGCAAACATATAAGTCTGTTAGAAGCACTTAGTCTTCTTCCTTACACATTGTCATCTAACACAGTAGATGAAATGCTGAAAATTATTTCTTTGTATTCAAGTATAAATGGCCAAAAGCTCATGTAATGGCAAAGTAGAGGTGATAGAAAGGCAAGAATGCAGCAGAAAGAAAAAAAAACATCTGGGCATTGTAAGGTAGAACAACTCTGTTGCATTTTACATCCTGTTAGTGTTACTTCATTTTCTGTTTGCAGCTTACACTTACTCGTTTTCTACCAGAAATCTGCTATTGCCCTTTAGCTGCTCTAGGTAGGAACATATCCTCATCATGGTAGAATTTGTAATAAATGAGTTTTAAATTTATATTAGCTAAGAAGATTAAAAGTGCAGGATTTAAAACCTGTGACAAAAATTTGATGAAACTACTTAAAATTAATGACTTGTAAGATAGAAGGATGCTTCTGAATAGCAAAGGACAAAATCCAGACAGCAGGAAAGTAAGGTTAAACCATTCTATCTGAAGCCATTTCACAAAAAGAAAAGGAAATGTGGGACACATGATATCAAGTGAGGCACTGGAAGTTGTGTCTAAAAATGTTTAAAAGACAGCTGTAAGTTTGCATGATTAAAAAGGGAAAGGAAGGATATTATGATACATCAAGAAACAAGGAAGAGTTATGAAACTAGAGGTGGACGTGTTGGATGTTTGTTTGCTTTTCTTATCCAGTGGTTTCTAATGTTTTTATTCAATTTATCTTCAAATTCAACCTCCACCTCTGTCTTCCGTTCTGTTTCTCCCACTGACATCAGTACTGGCTATTAACACAAAAACTGGGTGGATCTTTGAACATTGAAACCAAATCAAAGAACAATTTAGGGAAAGAGATAATTGTGTATCAGCTTTTCTTCCCTCCAATATGTTTAAACAGATTAGATTATTTTAATAACTGTTGGATGTGATGGGAACATTTTAAAATAATATTGTCACGTGAATCTCCACTGACTCTATTTGAATCATAAAAGTCAGTTTAAAAGGAAAACTCAAGTTTTTCTCTCTGTGAAATAACTGCAGCATGCATTATCTGATCTTATCCTAAGTTAAATGACCTATTTCTTTCAAATTTTTGTTCATATGCTTGTATAAATAATTAAATTTATTTAGAGCTGGAAATCTATGAGAGGATTTTTTTTTTTCTTTCTTTCACTGCTGCTTCTTACAAAAATCCGAGTGAATAAAAGCCAAGTGACTATTTGCATATGGCAATTGGTGTGTGTGTTGGGAATCCAACGGAGATATTCCTTGGGAATCACAGGGAGACTAAAGGCTAACTGGGCACAAAGGCTGATGCACTCTCCCCATTGCAAGTGATCTTTACCAGCTTTGCTTGGCACATTGTGCATAGCTTTGCATATGCTGAGTAAGCTCAGTTGCCGTTAGCTTTTCTAGGATTTGAGGCAGGACTATATACTTTTGTTTATGGCACTGGACGAGGCTCAGGAACTAGAACATTAGCTTTTTGCTTTGGCACAGATTTCCTGGCTAAATTACCTAATTTCTCTCTGCCTCATTTCATAAGAACAGTCAAATCTGTTCAGGCCAAAGACTCATTTAGCCCAGTATCTCGGTTCTCACAAGGGCCCATAATGGATGCCAGTGGAAGAGAATAAGAAGGCGAGCAGGCAGCAGTGCTTAGCGATAGAGTCTCCCAGGCTCCAGCATTCATCATTCAGGGATTTCCTGAACTAGGGGTGGAATCTCTGTGTTTAATGCTTTTCAGTGGCTTGTTTTTGATAAATTACTACTGGCATTTCTTGAACTCGTATATTTTTTAAGTATCCACAACATCCCATGCCCTACAAAACGTAACATGTGAAGAACATCCCTTTATTTTGCTTTAAAGCTTCTACCTGCCAGTTTCTCACTGCAGAACAAACTGAGAACAGTTTTCTTCATATCTCTTCTACCATGCTGCATGTTTTCTAAAGTTAGAAGACTGTAACTCCAGGCAGTACTGAAAATGCAGGAGTACCATGCATTTATGGAGTCTTGGAGTTTTTTTTCCCCTTTATTTCTTTCCTTGAAACTCCTAACATGAACTTTGCTTTTTTGATTGCTTCTGGGCATTGACTTCTTTATAAACCCCCAAAACTTTAAAAAAGCTATTCCAACTTTAAAATCTTTTCTTGATCTGTATAATGAGATACAGTAATAGTGTTTCAAAATCGCTTTCCGCAGAAAGTTCCAGAAGGAAACAGTGAACACAGCTTTACAGAAAATGCCAGAAAGTCCTTGAAGTAACTGCACAAGTTGTTCTAGTTTACTCTAGCTGCCTTCAGTCATTAATGTGAGATTTTATCTCTAGCATTGACAAATAAAACATTTTCAGACAGAAATGTGGTTTCTATATTCCTGTTTCTTTAATCCATACAAAAAATGATGGTTTTTTAGTCTTTTGAGGCCTTAATCATAGACCACTGAAAACTGAGAGTGCCATAGACTGAATGGGCTTTGGAGCAGACTCTTAGTGATACAAGAGTAAAACGCTGATTCTGCAATTTGACTTCGCTACCACCAACACCTCCTCAAACAGGAAGACAGCTGGGCTATTATATCTTAGATTCCATTTGTGTTAATTTTAATGCCCGCATACAAAAGAAAAGGAAAGTGGAGAGACGTGTTTTATTCCCACAGTTTTTCTGTGCATCTCTGAATGTTCAGCATGGGACTAGAAGACCTTGCTAGCCCTCGTGAGATTTTTCTTACAAGGAAACTCCAGCAGCATTGCAGATGTTTGGTCACTTTTCCTACAGGGCCATACCTCTGAGTTCTTCCCTTTCCAAGGGACTTATATTTCGACAGGAACCAATTAGAGCTGACAAAGTTTCAAAAACTGTCTCCTATTTCTCATGGGTCTATAATCAGTGTTCAAATCTTAGGTAAACAAAGTTTCATCTATAAAGAAAAGATAAGCTCAGTAGAGTTCAGAAGGTGCCTCACATAGCACAAACACCTTCTCCTGTTGAAATGTTTACATCCAAGGTGACAGAAAGCTGAGCAGCATTATCTTGCAGATGGTCTGAGAAGATTTTAATAAATAAATACAAAGTCATGTGCTTTTTCTCTAACAATTAGGATCACATTTTCTGGAACCGGGGCTAACTTACAGTAAGGAAACACTCCAGTTGTAAAACTAAGACAAGATGGTTTAGAAGCAACCCAATGACTTCAAAATTGCATTTATAGCGTGATTGTGAAAAAAACATGTGGATCATTCTGATACTCATTTTGCACTTCCAGAACTGTCATGTTTCTTTAGTTAGGTTGGATTTCAGTGGGGTTGCACAAGCATCGCTGAGGAGAGAACTCAGCTCATTGTCTGAAGGTGCTTTTTTTTATGAAAACCAAATGTAAAAGGTGATTTGGCACAGCAGATGTGATTATTAATATTTCAGGTCTGATTATTTTTGTTTGTGCATGTATGTGCTTGTGTGTAATTATAGATTTTAAGGATCAACAGCTAAGTGTGGTTAAATATTTAACATTTATCTGCATAAATGCAAATGAAGCTAGCATTTCAGTGAGATATACTAAAACAAGTAATCAATACGGATTAAGAACACACATGATTTTTCTTCTCAGTGTTTATTGCCATTACTTTAATGATGACAAAAAGCAGAAGGATGATGGTACAGATGCAAGTTTAGAAGTTGTATATTCGTCAGTTCAAACCTTTTAAATTGATAGTGACGGATAACAACTGTTTTAATTCATAGCCATTTGGAAGGATTTGCTGTGACCTCAACTTAACATGTAAACATGGCAAGGGATATGAGAAAGATTCCTCTGGCGTTCACTGAACTTGAAGGGAATCTTTCTTTGACTTCAGTGCGCTCCAGGTTGAAGCTCTGAGAGCAGAGCCTGAGAAGATATGCATGAAGGTCTTGGGGATCACACTGCATTTGGGATGGAATCACCCTTCGCTGCAGTCTGCAGGGTTTATTGTTACAGTCCATAATCCTCTTCTGAGCACAAAAGCAGGTCCTGCCTATCTCCATTCATGTCCACATCTGCTCCACACTGGGGTTGTGATCTGGGGTGGGTGATGAAATGTGAAGCAATGTGAATGTCACTTTTTCTTCTCAAAAAAAAAAAAAAAAAAAAGATTAATAACTGAATAATTTGGCATCAATTAAAGTTGGCTACAGAAAACCATCCCAGAAATCATCAGAACTTTAAGAACCACTTCTTTCATGCAAGCGGTTGGTGTGTTTGTCAGTTTGCTTTAATCAACAAAGTCAATTTTTATGACTGTATATAAATAAAACATATACTATATGACAATAGACTACACTACACTACACTGCAGTCTTACTGGGTGAAACAGCCAGGGTTTGGAGCTAAAGTTCTAACTGACAGGCAGAATTCCTTCTTTGAAAACACGAATATCGGTAGCCGAGTTATCTGTTTGGATACTGATAGCCTCACTGAGAAAGTTTGTTCCTATTTATGAGCATATATGTATAGACATATGAGCTGAGTGTATAGCATAGTCTTGCCAGTGTCACTGACTGTCTCCCCTTCTGGGGACTCCTGGGTGCTAGAAAAGCAGGCAAGATAGTGATTAAAGAAGTGAATTTGAATGTCACCCTGAATCAAAAACACTTAAATCCATCTGGTTTCTATATCAGCAGTTTTTGTTGCACTGGGGAAAGAATATCAAACATTCTTGACTTCTAAAATAAAAAACCCAACCTGTATGAGAAATACATTGCTCTTAAGCACAGTGCCATGAGGAATAATTGCAACTTGTCACAGAGAGAGGTTATAATTGTCTGCTGTTATGCCTCCATATGCACAATAGAAGTTAGCTTTTCAAATGCATTGTTCTCTAATGCAATAGCACTTAACGTGTTGAGGATATTATTTTCTGTTAATGAAGAAAAATAAAATGAGGCTACAGAAGGACTGGGTCATGTCACGCTGAGTGGAAGTGGAGGAAACAAAGATGGAAGAGAAGCACTTATGGCAGAGATTTCAAATCTAAGCTTGCCTCAGGAAAACAAAAATTGCCCAAAGCTTCAGAATTTCAGCTTCTGTATTCCAGACATTATTTATGGGTTTA
>VXBZ01012098.1:2105367-2149509 GCA_013399135.1 Heliornis fulica | reverse complement strand
TGTGTGTGTGTGTGTGTGTGTAATCAGAATATGTGTCAAACATTGGGCTGGACCTGACACTTTACAGGCTTGTCCAAGTAAAATGTTGCAGGTAGATTGCAGGATCTTAGAGAAAAAAGGTAAAGCTTAATAGTTGTTACAGTAGTTGCTGTGGGTGTAATGCCCTGTCTCTTTTTTGTTGCTTGCACAAATTCCCTGAAAGCATGCTTAGTAGGTCTTACTTCAGGGAAAAAGACTTCATTATATTTTTCTGGGCTTGCTCATTACTCTGTCACTCAGAGGCAGATTTTGGAAGACTTTAGTTAAGGACATGTGCTCATATTAGAGAATTTTGTCATGCTAGGAATTAAAAAGTAAATAGGTTAAAAAGCAAGGCAGGCACATGCCTTAATTTTAAGAAGTGACTAACAGTTTCAAGTATCAGAATTTTAAATTGCCCAAGAAGGTATTCAGTGAAAATCAGAGCCTTTGAGCAAGCCTTAAATTGGGTGCCCAACTGGGGAGCATGCAAAATCACTTGGGAAATTAGAAAATCTTGGCCATATGCTTATATGTTAACTCCACTTGAGTAAGTCCTTTCTATATGTTGATTCCCCAATTTGCAGTCGTTTTTGTCTTGTAAATAAGATACCCTTGACTCAGACATGAAAGTTCCCCAGTAAAACTGGAGAACCTTTCTCTTGTTAAACAGCACCCTAATTACAGAAGCAATTTTACAAACAATCCCCCCAGGGGAAGCATTTTCGTTCTCATCAGGAAGGCTCTTGAATAAAATAACACCTTTGCTAACTTCATTTATTTACAACAGGACACAAGTCTGAGGCTGGGTTAGATTTATTGCCATTACATCACTGATGCTCAGTAATTCATAAAACATTGGGTCTAGGAGTTAGCACTGCTGTTATTTCCTCTGATGCCTGACCTCACCACAGTCTTAATAACATACAGGAAATCCAGAAGACAAAGGGGGAAAGCAGTGGTCTTGAATGCTAAAAATAACCATAGAAACTAGTACAATCATGTAATAGAGTATGGCCCAATAATTTATTTAACATAATAGTAGAATCTGCTAAAGTAATTAGAATCTGTTCCAAATGCTTTTAATGGAAAATATGTTGGGAGTAAGAATAAGAACACTTAAAGAATTGACTTCTAGGTTATGTAGTTCAGTTACGTGTACTGGTTTTAGGTTTGTATATCTTATTGCTTACATATGCAGACCACTTCATAACTTGACTGGGACAGACAGTCATTGTACAGTGGTTATATTTCCCGAGGTCATCCTATATGAGCCAGACAGTGATCTTAGGTGATATATTACACTTGACAACCCAGAAAGTTGCAATACAAAGGCTTTCTAATTCTCAGTGTCCTCTGAGAATCATTCAACATCCTTACGTATTTAGTATGCCATTGGAATGACGTTTTTGGTGTCTTTACTAATCAGTCAAGGTTAATACATCATTCATGTTAACTGGATGTTTGCTTTGTTTTGGGTTGGTTTTCGTGTGGTTTTGGGTTTAATAAATCAAAATAAAATATAATAAAAATAAAATATGTAATAAATAAAACAAAAAACCTGAAACAACAAAAATGCACTAAAGTCAGATAAGTCTGGTGTCTTCAGCTTGTGAAATATTGCAAAACCAAGTTCACAAACATATATTTCTTTTTTGAACAGCTGTTCAGCTTGACTGTGTCTGCCCTCCTTTTATTTACATATGCTGCACAGTTATTTAAAAGAGGCTATTCTTCATATAAATTCTAATATTAGTATGCAAACTAGTATGCACAGGTGTGAACAAGTCTTCACTATTTGACACTGACACTTGGTTTGTCTTCCAATCATAAGTGGAAGCTCTTACAGATCATAAACTAGGAATAATGAATAGATCGAACCAGCTGTTCCTGAACAGCCCATTTGGCTAAGTTTTCCCTTTCATTATATTCATTGAATTATAATTATGTAGATAGATAGATAGATAGATAGATAGATGGATAGATGATATAAAAATACCATTTTTAAAATGTTTATGATATCTTCATTCATGTAATTTCAGAAGAAAGAAGAAATAATGGACCTTTTGTTGATATTTGATGGAAAAGGAGCTATTGAGATAAATTGAGATTGTCCGAATTCTGCTTAGTCCAGTTTACAGAACTTGTGTTTATCAGAGATGTCTACTGCATTTTAAGGCATCTCCTGACCATTGTAAGCCAGGCAAACTATACACTAGCAGTGACATGTTGGGGTAAAAGGAGAAACAGACATGAAGTGCTCTGTTCTGTTTTTATTAATCTACGAAATGAAGAATGGAGCTGGATGTCATCTCAACACGTCTTTTATCTCAATTTCAGAAATAAGAATTTCAGGTATCAAAATGTCTGGCAGTATCTGCAAATAGAGTAGCTCAATGAACTCTTTCTTGGATCTGAGAAAGAAGACACATATGAATACATAGACTGCTTGAGAGGTCTTGCAGTGATCTGGAAGCTGGGCAACCTGCTAGGGGCAGGCACAGAAGCAGGCAGATCTTAGGAGCCTATGGACAGTTTTGCAGGTAAAAGCTCTTCAACAAAGTACTCTTCTTCCTCCCTTTCGGAACAAGACAGCAGCCCAAGAGAGTTTCAGTTCCAGGTCCTACAGAAGCTGTAGACTTTTCTTTGGAAATGACATATTACTCAACATCTGTCATTTAGACTGATTTCCCACAGGGTTTTAAAACTGGTTTCCAATAACTCTATTCTGCTAAGCTTCAAGTTGGAAAAACAAAACATAAGAAAGGTGTTGCAGAGCACAGTATCCTCCCAGTGTGTGCAGGTAAAAACGGTACATCACATGGAGCCTGAACACTGCAAGCAAGAAGCTTATTAAGTGTATTTATTTCTTTTTCTTTTTTTTTTCTGTTTTAATAATAATTTAAAACAGTTGCATTATTGCTTCAATCACTTTTCACCTCTGTCCCTAATGGTTACCACTTGCCTCAATATTTACATTTGTTTTAATATTTGTATTTTTTGCATAATTTCTCACATTATATTTATTTGCACTTGCACTTTTTAAAAAATAAATAAAAAATAAAGCATTCCACGGGGACGTTTTTAATAAAAGTTTCTTATTAAAAGTTCCATAACAGCATGAATCCCAAAATTGAAACCAAAGTCCTCATATTTAACAGTTTTCATGACTCAATATATTAAGTGCGAAATAGGAAATATAATAACAATAACAACAGCCATATCCTGCACAGTTGTTCCACTCAAAATTATTCTTGAAAAGTAACACAATTCATAAATAAATCATTTCTCATAGAGTGAAATATACTTAAAAGACTCTGTGAAATATCCTTGATATAGTCATTAAATGTATGCACGGAAAGTTGTATTGAGCAAGAGGAAAATCGAATATGCAGTGAAATCAATATACTGAAGGGGAGAAAAATAAAAGAAAAAACCCACAACCTGAACAGCAAAACCAACATCTGTTTTTGAAGTCAGGTGTCTCCAATAAACTGTCTCAGTGGTGCCAATTTCAGAAAGACTCTTTGCTCAGACGTAAATTCATATGAAGCTTCCTCTGTAATTGTCCTGGTTCCAGCTAGGATAGAGTTAATTTTTGTTCTAGCAGCTGGTTGAATGCCATGTTTGGGAGTTAGGATGAGAGCAGCAGTGATAACACCCCAATGTTATTTGTTGTCAAGCAGTCAGAGACTTTTCAGTAGCTCATACTGCCCTGTTAATGAGAAAGTGTGGGGCACTCAGGAAGCTGGGAGTGGACGTGACCCGGACAGGTGATCTAAAGCGACCAAAGGAAGTATTACATGCCAGTTATGTCATGTTCAGCATAAAGGGTGACCAGTGCAGGAGAAGAGTATGTGCAGTTTTGGGGATGATCTGGTTCCAGGATGGCTCTGAGAAGCACAGCCTAAGGTGTGCAGCTCAGTGAGAAATTGTATTCTGTATCACCATTTTCATATATTTTATTATAAAGTCATTGTTATCTCTCTCTACTGTCCCTGTAAGCTACCTTTATCCCAACCTATGAGGTTTGTCTTTGTTGGTTTTCTCTTCTATCTCTTCCCCCACCACTATTTTAAACAGAGCAGCTGCATGGTGTTCAGCTATCAGCTGAGGCAAAACCGTGACAGTAGTCAGCGAAGAGACACCTTGCCCTTGGGAACTCCAGTTTTGAGTTGGTCTGACTTGTCATTCAGAGAAACTTGTTGCTTTCTGATGACTGTGAACAAGGATACTTTAGTTCTTAAGGATTTTGACATCTTGAATGTTTCTGGACTATCCCACGTTATTGTTTGGCAGATTGTAGTAGAAATCAGCTAGCTCCTGGAAGATACCCTAGAGATGTGCTCCTTTCTATTTATCATTTGGGGGTTGCAAGAGTAAGGATATGAGTTCCTTCAATTGTACCAGAGCGTCTGGGGAGCATCACTGCTGTCAAACCCCTCTACTTCTTCCATGCTTTATAATTTAAAACAGTAATACCTTCTTAGTAGCTGTACACACTCCATCAACACAGCCTTCTCAGATCATTTGCTCGCACTGCATTAATTCATTATTGACCAGCAGCAGTTTTACCACATTAGGGTCTGCAGTTCTGGGATGATTGTGTGAATTGCCAGGAAGAAAATAATCCTGAAACTCAGCAATCAGTGTTGTCCATCCTGGTGGGTTAGCTCTTCCCAACTAACCCCATGTGTTCTCACAAACCAGAAATAGTACTGAACTGGGAAAGATATAATTATTTTTTAAAAACAAAACCAGCTAGTGTATGTTTTCATCTTTCTTGTCCTTGCTTTGTTAAGACACTTTTGGATGGGCTAGCTGCTGACATAGAAAAAATGGCTTAAAAACTTATCATACTATGTATATGTATATGTATATGTATATGTATATGTATATGTATATGTATATGTATATGTATATGTATATGTATATGTATATGTATGTATAAAAGGGTATGTAGTTGGTCTATATATGTTTATATGTATGTGTAACATAATGGTACACTGGCTGACTGAAGTTAATCGGTAGCAAGATATGAAATAAGTCTTGCCCATTAGCAATGTCTTGTCACCACTCAGTACCATGATGTTCAGCTCACAGTCAGTAGTTGTCATAATAGTTGTTGTGTGTGAGTTCATGGAATTTCAAGACCTAAACAATCTCTCCTTTTCATTAGTTTTATTGTGAATTAAACAGAAGCATCAATGAGATTTAAATATGGAGTTTTGTAACACTGCATCAACAGCACAAAACAAGCTACATCAAGGTTTTTAGCTACTTGGATCTTTAAAGAAGTTTGTTGTACATTGTAATGCCCTTTTGGGCCACCAGTGCAAGTAAAGTAGGGGTTTGGACTAATTTGTTGGGTTACAAAGACCTTTCTTTGATACTATTTTTAAAAAATTTCTAGAGAATTTCCTTCAGTCTGACAAGTTTACTTTGTCATAAATTCTTGTCTTTGATTTTATAATACAAAACTTTAAAACAGTGAGCATTTGGTAAATACACTTTTTTTCCCTTGCTGTTCATAGCTAAGGCATGTGCTGACTCACTGCAGTGTCATTCTTTGCATTCACCGTAAAACCCTAGAGGTAGCAAAACTATAAGCTTATAAGTATATATATTATACATGTATGCTTATAAAATGATATATTTCTAAAAGATCTTGGCCGCATTGTGCAAGAGAAGGACAGAATCACACAGTACCAAGTCCCCCTAAGCCTAGCAGAGCCTTGTTTTTTGCTAGCTTCCCACAGATTTTTGGTCCTGAGTCTATACACAAGAGCTGCCATTGCTCTCTGCTGCTTGTTCACAGTTGTTATCGCATCTCAGGGCAGAATTTGGGTGCAAATGCCACAAACCAGTGACTAGTATGATAAAGTCCCTATCATTAGTCATATTATTTTATAGGCATTTAAAATAGGGATGTGGATATGCATAGAAGAGTTTATTCCTTTTTTACCTGTATTTATTTTTGGTTTATAGATAGAGGCAGTTTGAGTTCAGCATCCAAAATGTTATTTGGGCAAGTTGCCTTATTTGTGACAGGTTAGACTTCCTATAGTATGTTTATCAAAACTCCTTGGGGCCTCAGGCTAACCATGATACATTTATTTGGCACTTCACAGTGTACTCACCCATACATTTGAAAACTTATTATACATGTCTCTACGTTGCATTTTAACTGAAATACAAAAACACTGAGGGATTTCCTTGTCATGCCTCTGATTTCAAATGTTTTATTCCATGAATACAAAGAGAAGGGTAGATCATCTCTGATTGACCTAGTTCTCCACTCTTTCTTGACTACACCACACCAATATCAGTAGAGTTACAGTGACATAAACCAGAAGAATACAGTCAAAAATCAGACCCTTCCTACACCAAATAATTTTCCACATCTGTTTCCTATTTGTCTTATAATGACACGTGGGATTATCTTGGGAATATATTGTACTTTAACTGTCATGCCACTGACTTTATAGCCTTATCAAATATCCATTGGTGTGCAGGTTGAGCAATTATCTACTAAAAAGAAATCCCAAGAAAATGTAGATTGATAATAATATTTTTCAATAGTGGCTGGTAGCATTAGTGCCATTTTCTATTATTGTAATTGAGGTCTAGAATTCTCCTTAATTTACCGCTTTTATTTATTGTGCAAGATCTAGATATGGACCCTACAGCAGAATTGCAAAAACAGTTTTCTTTTTCATTATTTATTTCTGGTTAGAAGAAACAGAGTCAGAAAATTGGATGGGAGCAAGGAATGTGTCTGGACTGTTAAGAAATAGGAAGGAAGACAAAGGGAAAGGAAGAAATATAACACTATGCAAGATATTACAGATACAGTATGACTGTATAAACACAATAAGGCAGGCCACATCTACAAGAACATGCCTTAGGAGATTGAGCTTGAATTCTGGGATCAAACTCCATAAAGTTGTGTCCAAACGTTTTATCTCACAGTGTAGTTAGCCCCTCCAGACTGACTATCCTGCTAACCACCCATTTTCCCTTCATGTTTTTCTCTAGTAAATGGAGTGAAATGTGACGTCCTTCTGATGTTCCTTTGAAAATGTGTTATACACACACACAGATAAGTGCTTGTATGATGTAATTAAACAAGCCTTTAATAAAAACTGTAACCAGTGACCCAATTACAGAAACATGGAATCAGTAGGTTTTACAGAGTACCATTTGGATTTATATTCGGTCACAGGCTGAGCCCATGTCTGGATTCAGCAAGACGCAGAAGGCAGAGTGCCAGGGAGAGCTCTGCTTCCAAATACTTGAATTCATTGCTTGTGAGAAAGACATCAACTGTTTGCCTGAACGATCTTCACATTAAAAAAACCCAAAAGATTAGCAAAGCAATTGCTGAATAAAGTTTTGAATTGTTTGGGGTTTTTTTTGCATGCTTTTATTTTTCATACATTATGAAGTGCCAAGTCTCCATCACAGAGCACTGGAGAGTTGCCCTTGAAGGTGAAAGTGTTGTGTGCAGTTTTGAGACTTTTACTTGTGAACACAAGACAATCTTAAGACTCTGGAGTTTACAGGCTAGTTAAGCTTTCATGAAGGTGTAGCCTGAGACTTTATCTGGAGAAATGAAGCTGAATGTGCAGCTTAGGAACAGCCTATAATTGCTTGGACTTGCCATACTTGCAGATGACAAAGGGACCAAAAGTCACAAAGCTCTTTGGAAGGTTCACCTTCAAAAAAAAGTGTTTCATAAAGAGGGCGGTGGAAGTCACCTGGGAAGGTTATATAGTTTCTATTCCTGAAGGTTTTCACAACTTGACAAGACAAAAGCAACACTGACCGTACCCTGTATTGACAATAGTCTTCTTTCAAGTTCTTCTGGGCTTAATGATACCTGGAGAGCCCTTACACAGCAGCTCTTTGATTCTCTTTGGAAAGGGATGATGAAAATAAGAAACGGGGGATTTCTTAGTATGTGAAAGCAGTAAGCACTGTAGGGACTTGAGAATCAAGTTCTGAAATAAGTAAGGAAAAAATGTAACATCTTAATTGCATTCTACTATCAATACATATATTTTAGTCATATATTCTGAAGTTATTTTTATTTGATTTCCTAAAATAGGTGAGTGATCCCTGATCAGGCAATAAGAAAAAAAAGAGGCTGTATCAAGGTGTAGTTGCTGTTAGAGCCTAAGCTACTTGGTTAAAGGAAATCCTTCAGCATCTACCTCATACAGATTTTTTAGCTATAAGCAACCGAGAACTGAATGGAAAGGCCTAAGTAGCCAGAGAAACTGTTGGTGGGGCAGTAGTTGCACAGTTTTGGGGCTCATCAACTTATTTAGGTGTCAATGCAAATTAACCACAGTGCAGGTGGGAAATAGATATTTCCATTTTCAGTGTGTCCTCCACAAGTCTTCTGCGATTGTTGAAATCTACATGCAAAAACTAGCTATTCATTTGGTTTTCCCTCTGCAAAATAAGATAAACTCACTTGGCAGATTTGGTCCTCCATTTAAAAGTAAAATAATTAAACATACAAAAAAGATCATTGCTTGGGATTTACTAACCTTGAATTGACTTAGTGTTGACTGAGAACCTTTTTATTCTTAGTTTATATCCCCATATGATTTGCCCTCAGCCACTATATTTAAAAGTTTCATTACATTGTACAGTTTCATTACAAAGTACATTGCATAGTACTCAAAACAAAACAAAACAAAACAAAGCAAAGCAAAACAAGCTCTGCTGATGCAGTTAAATTTAATTTCAGGATGCATGAAACAATAAGTCACTAAATACTTGAGGTTTCAAGAGAGGATTTAGCATAGTATTATGCAGTAATCTACACTTGTAGGACACTGCAGTATAGTTTAGTCAGTGAAAAATAGGTTTTATTATTTTTCAGACAAAACATTCAAATTCCAGCTTCTTCAGTTACTATTACTCAGACATATTCTCAGTGGAAGCAGAAACAACTCAGTGAAGCTATGCAAATTATATCTGAAGTAGAATAGATGAGACACAAGCTGTGCATGTGTATTTGTGCTTTTCACTCATCTTCAGCACAATACTGATAAGAAGGTGGGCACTTTTGCCAGATGCTCACTTACTGTAGTTTGACTTCCCTGAAGCCACAAAAGCCAGTATTATTCATATATAATTATCTGTGTTTAGTTCAAATTATTTTTAGTGTTCTTTCATCAAATAATTTTGCTTTTTCTTTCCTTTTTTCCACCTCACAGGACAACATTTTTAGAATGGAAGACTCACATTTTGAAAATGGACGAGGCAAAAGTCCTTATGATCCTAAACTGCTGACAGCTTCTCTTTTAGTAGGTAGGTGCCATAATACAAGTTCAATGAGACATGCATTCACTTCTGCTTTTTGTCATTAATTTCTGCTTTTTTCTCTCCTTGTGGAACCTATGATAAGGGTTTGTTTTATGCATTTTCTTTCAAAGCTAAAGTAATTTCATTTTTAATATCGTTGACCCGGGTGTCTTGAGAAACAAGGTATGTACAAACCAAGAATCAAGACCCAAGACCCACTTTATACCTCTGTAAGCCCTTGAATGGTGGTGGAGTTACCATCCCTGAAGGTGTTCAAAGAACGTGTAGAAGTGGCACTCCAGGACATGGTTTAGTCGATGTGGTGGTGTCCGACTCATGGTTGGACTTGATGGCCTTAGAGGTCTTTTCAAACCTTACAGATGCTATTCTAGGGTAAGTTTAGTTTAGATACAAGATAGAAATTCCTTACCATGAGGGTGCGCAGACACTGGCACAGGTTGCCCAGAAAAGCTATGACTGCCTCCTCCCTGGAAGTGTTCAAGGTCAGGTTGGATGTGTTTGTGTGCAGCCTGGTTTAGTGCAGGGTGCCCATGGCAGGGGGTTTAGAACTAGGTGATCTTTGAGGTCTCTTCCAACCCAAATCAATCTGTGATTCTTTGATTCTATGATTCGGTATGTATTAGCTATTTCTGAATCATTAATACTTAATTTCATGGAATATGTATGTATAGAGTACCTGGACTGTGTTAATCTAATTGAACTAATTCAGTTGGTTGAATTTATCTAATTGAATCTTTTTTTATTTTTAATTGTTCTCCTTTCTCTTTTATGGAAAAAAAAAAAAAGGCAAAGGGATGCTTTTTAGGAGAAGTAGTGAAACAAATTATTTTTTTTTCCCTAATGACTCTGCCCGTGTGTAACCACTTTATCCTTAATGTCTAACTTTCTAGAAGTTTATTGCAACTTCAAATCCAAGGGAGGTGGGGGGAAACAATAATTTCAGAAGGTTGCAGATTCTTTTTTGTTAGAAGTCTTTGGGAAATGACACATAACCAGATACATTGGTTTCTTCAGGACTTTGTCCATATTGCTAGTTTGGGGTCTTGCCTACTATTTACCCTTATTATATTTACATTACTTTTAAAAATTGAGCTATCCAAAGTAGACAGCGTAGTCCTAAGTGTTCCTTGTTTCCTGATCCTTGAAGCCCCTAATGATCTCAGGTGATGCACTGCCCTGGGGACATGTACTTTTAACTGGAAAAACAAGAAAGACATCCACATCTTGCTCTAACTTGTACTCTGTACAAACAGAAAGGAAAAAATGTGTGTGTAAAAGGCCAGTATATAAATTAGTGCCTGGAGCAACTCGAATTTGTGGCAGAGCTACTCTCAAGGGAATGGTTTTGCTATTTACTTTAATATACAATAAAGAAAGAGAATGATGACAAGCCAGTATTACATGGTATACCCAGTATGCAACTGAACAAAGTCAACAGTGTCTAGCTTTTCACATTCCTGTTTTCTTTTTTTTTTTTCCCCTTCAGTCCGGCACAAATATGATTATTGTATTTCCTTTGGCTTAGATTTCATGTCTTTAAAACATCCTTGCTTTCTTCAGACCACTCTCTATCACTATAATTTTCACTCCATGTATTTTTCCTCCTAATAAACGGTAGACTGAGCATGATATTTTGTTTTGAATCAGGCTTCAGTTAGAGCCAGGGTTGTATTAACAGTATAGAAAATCGTGCAAATTCAACATTCAAAGCCAGTGATTAATTTCTACTTCAGTGAAATTACAAAACTCAGGGTGAAGTTAAAATTAGCATTTCCACTTCCTGAGCATGTACACTATGTCTTCTCTGCCTCCTCATAGGTACCTCGCAATCATATTGTGTTACATTATTCTTACTATATAAGAAAAAAAACGTTTTCACAGCGAGAGAGATGGAGCACTGGCATAGGCTGCCCAGAGAGGTTGTGGAGTCTCCTTGTCTGGAGACATTCAAGACCAATCTGGACATGTACCTGTGTGATTTAATCTAGGTGATCCTGCTCAGGCAGGGGAGTTGGACTAGATGATCTTTCAAGGTCCCTTTCAACTCTTAACATTTGAGATTCTGTGGTTCTGATTATAATGCTGCATTTACTTCATTCCTTTACTGAACAGGTTCCCCTGATATTTCAGAATGCGTACACCAGATTCACCACTGGTTCATAATGATTTACTCTTACCTTTGCAAAAATTAAAAAAAAAAAAAAATTTGTGAAGTGGTGACCCAAGAATATAATTTCCTTCCACCAAAATAAGTGAGGGGATGTGAACAGGGAATGAACTGAACAAGCAATGACTGGATGGAAAGGTTTGGCCCAATTGTTCTCTGAAGTATTCAGCATTGGAGTGAAACACTGAGTAGGACCATGAAGGCCAGAGAAGCCTTTTGACCACAAATGCCTCACACCAGNAAAAAAAAATGTGTAGATGTGGCAGTCCAGGTCATGGATTAGTTGATGTCATGATGTTGGACTGATGGTTGGACTTGATGACCTTAGAGGTCTTTTCCAACCTTAAAGATTCTATAATAACGTGGATGGGACTGCCTGTTCCCTTCTCCTGAGCTGAAAGACAGCTCAGCTACTCATGACCCCTCAAGTGCCAGAAGTATTTCTCCTCACAAGTAACCATGGTTTATCTTATTCAAGGGGACAACTGTTGCCTAGCACTCATTGAAATTCAGTGTTACAATTAGTAAGACAATGTACCTACCAAGAAGATAAAAGAAATCTGAGAGCTAAGAGTAACTTATATAATTAAATGAAGAAAAATAATCTCTGTTACCCGTTAGAAACATTTAAATAGACATTTTGCTAAGTGTAGAAGAAGAGTGTGTTCTTGACTCTGTAACTTGAAGATAAATTGTAGGTAAGTGAAATATAATTACACAAGCTGTAATTTGAGCAAAACACCAAGGTTAATTTGCAAAATGTAACTCCAGACCTTTAACAATCATTAGTGAAATTAAAGAATTCTTATATTTCAGCTGAAAGACACACAAGTGTAAAAAGTGTCCTCAGTTTTCCTTACTTCCTAAAAAATAAAAAATAGTGTTAAGAAAAAAACAAACCCACAAAACCAAACAGTTCATCACTGATAAACTGCTCCAAACATTCCTTATTCTATCCACCTGCAAAGATTTTTCTTTCTTTTTAAGAGTTGTTCATTAAAGGTAGTTTTGCTACTCTACTGTAAAGTAAACGCCAGCAGGAACATGATATAACTAGATCCTAATAATGTAGGACATTATTCAGCCATTCCCATCTAGGTGCTACTAATTCAATATCCATTTGAATGGGTTAGTGCATGAAAACTAGACACTAAGCAGTCCCTGTGCACCACAAGTATATTCCAGGGCAGGAGAGAACTGAGAGGCAGCAGTTTATTCAAATAATGTAATCACAGGAGAAATTTATCACTGAATGTATTAGTCTAAAGCAAAGGTGTTGGGATAATTGAAAAAACCTCAAAGAAGGAGACAGCATTGTCCCACAATCAGTCAGTTGCTCTTCAGAAAATGACCCTTTGGGATTTTCGAAAACTCTGGTGATCCAGAATCTGCAAAGCTATTTATGTTCCTGTGTTTCACTGATTTAAAGAAAAAAAAAGTTACATTTAAAAAATAATTTACCTCCCTAATACTCCCAATCATGGATCAATGGGATATGAAATAGTGGCTTTCTCACCAAGGAAGACCTTAACTATCCTATTCATTAGCAATTGCCTTCTAAGTACATATAAGGGACAGTTTATCCTACTTTTTAGTAAGATTCATTTGCTGACTTTAAAAGGAATAAAGTCAAGCTGCTACTGTGTACACATGTAACCTTAACCTACTAACCAAGGATGGCAGATTTCACTTGGGAACCATTCACTTGGCACCAGTGAGAGCAATCAGGACACTCAAATTTTGTTTTTACCTATATTCCTAATTTCTCTCAAAAGGAAGCTTACACTTCTGTACTTACCAAGTATTTGTTGTTGTTTTTAAAGAATGCAGTTTTCTCTAAAAGCTGCACAGAAACAATTCCTCAATTAAGTGTATACTGCTTAGTTTTTAACATCTTTATCAAATGAACTTGGAGGAGTGTTCACAGATTCATGCTCCTTATCTACAGCATGTGGGAAAACGATTCCTCCTGAAAAATATGCATTTCTGTGGGCTTTTATTGTTCCCTCTTTATTTAGCAAAGTCAGTACATGTATTTCTGTTTACATTCTTGTGTCAATGTGCTACTTCTTTAGGATAAAGCAGTTTGTGTCCCAAACATAAAGCTTTTTTGTATGTAAATATCTGAGGGTCATCAGCTTGCTCTGGACAGTCATTGTTTTTACGCTGCTAGGCTGGAAATACAGAGTCACAACTGGGGTTTTTTGACTTTTTTTTTTAACTCCTTCATTCATTCCCCTTGAGAAATGTTTGTCAGGTTTAAAACTGCTCATTTCCACATTCCTAATGAAAACTGCATTTAAAATTACTGTCAGTGGAAACAACACAGAGAATGACATAAAAGAATCACTTTCTAGAATAGCTATGAGTGAATTTCAGTCCAAAAGAAGGTCTGCATAGGGAAACAAAGATAAATATACTTCTATCTAGACAGGAGGCAAAAATCCTCACACAGCTTTTGACTAGTACTAACTCAAAGGATGTGCACATCTGGGACATGACTCACCCTGAATTTAGCAAGAATTATCTGAAGCCTTAGAAAAATAAACGTTATTCCTTGGTATTTCTATCTAGGAGAAGTCAAAATCCCCATTTTGCACAACTACAGCAAATCAGTTCAAACTGCAGGAAGTTGTCTAGCTATACTGAAACTTGGAGGGACAGTTGTAGAAAACAAAGAAAGGTCAGCTAGTTTCCTATAGACCCTTCCCCCTTTGGAACATAATGAACTTTGGAACATAATGAACTTGGCAAAAGTTTTATCATCACTGATAAAAAAAATACCAGTCATAAGAGCCTATTAGCATCAAAAAAAGGTCTTGGGCTGAACTGAGTCAAACCTGGAAGATACGCTACTTTCATTGTGTTTATATATTATTAGAAGCTGTGATGCCAAAAAGCCTTTAAATTCTAAATATTGCAAATATAACATTCTGATGAGTTTTTAAGTTATATTTGTATTTAACAGTGTACTATTAAATATAGAGGTTTTGTTCTTTATTGATTGACTTGTAGATCTGTTGATAACTAGGAAGCAAAATGGGGCTTGTTGTTTTTTTCTTTCCTCCTTTGATTTATATTGATTTATCAGAACTCACTAGGGACTGAAAGACAAGCATATGAAGATAAGGTTAAAGAAAGGTTAAGCATAGCATCAAAGCCCTTTTCACAAGCAAAATGGTTTTATGTTCTTTAAAATCTCAACTGCATACCCTGAACATAATAATCACTGTAATTAAGTGATTGTCTCCCCTTTTTAAAAAAGTTGAAAATGACATAGAAGAATGCTAAATCGTTAATTAATGATATGCTGTTCTGTTTCACTTCTGATTACACCTCCTGCTGGGCATGACTGGTCTATTTGCTTTTAATCTCTGCTGTGAATTCATACAATTCCACGCCTTTCCACTATCATGTTTTCACCCTTCCTGACTTTCATGACTACCATATGGTAGAGAGTCACCGTAGGTTCAACTGATGGTTTCATGGTGTCAGCTTTCTGGGGAAGGTTGCCACTAATATCCAGCAGGCATGCTTGAACATGGTTGTCCCACCATGGAAATATCTGAAATTGCCATGAAAATTGTAAACTTCTTCCTAAAGGGTGTTTTAAAATGGGGATATAGCAGAGTTTGTCATGATTTTGCAAAATGCATGAGCTTAGTTTAAAGAAAATTTATTTTATCTTTCAACCTGTGTTTTCCACTGGAGACCCATTTAAGATGGGTAGCTTGAAAATCACAGTTGGAAGGAGTAATAGTAATAGTTTTTCATTCCATATTAAAGTGTAGAGCAGTGTATCTCATTTCACACAGGGATGCAAAAGGGCACAGACCTAAAAATGTGTTTATAGCTATTTAAATTCATAGTAATTTAATGGACAAGCTCTCATTAATGCCAGGAAAGTACATGCTGATCTTTGAGCCCTGTTTATTTTCTGTGGTTCTGATAGCTGCATACTTACTATTCTCAAAGCAGTTGGCAGGTATTTTAACTTGACCTGGGCCTTTGAATTAGATTGTGTCTCTCTGCCTTCTCCATGATACTTTTTGTTGGCTGAGAAGAGGCATAGTGGGACTCCAATATTATGAATTTCATCTACATCTAGGCTATGCATGTGCCATTTATGGGCTGAAGTATCAAAAGGTCAACTTTTAATTCACTTGTTCACCTTGATATGCATGGGGTCAAGGTAGCAGGGAATGATCTCATTTATTCTCTCCCTTAGCTGTTGCCCTTTGCAAGTATCACATTTACAAAGGTGGCAGGAGGAGAAAGGCATGTTCTGTCTTTCCTGTATAAAGATAGTGTATGGAGAAGTTTTGCTTGCACAGAAAAGGAGAGAACAAACCTAAACCAAACCAAGGATCAACCAAAAGATCACTTCTATATGAAAAAATCAAGGGCCTTGATGACTTTCTGAACTGAGAGGAGCTGGACTCTACAATTGCCAACAATTGCCAACAAATCCAGTAGGTTAGGAGGAGGTCTCCAGTCAGAACTCCTACTCAAAACAGGGTAATTTCACAGGTAGATAGGTCTTTGGGGAGCTGCACAGCACTGCGTGTCAGGGATAGGTGTACAAGCCATCATCGTTCCAGCTTCAGAATGCAAACATATCATTGAAGAATGTCTGCACTAGCAGTCAGGAGATACAGCTCATTTGAGAGAGATTACAGTTAGGTTCTGCAGTGAGAAAGTGGATCTAATCATATATTGTCAATGACAATACTTTGCATATGGCTTATTGCTTTGTAATTTTCTTATTATCCTATTAGTGTAATATAAACATAGCACTGACAGCTTTCTGACTTACCATGATTGGAAAATTGAGAAATGTCTCTTACAATTATGTCCTACCACAGATGGAGAACTGTACTCTGGCACAGCAGCAGACTTCATGGGCAGGGACTTTGCCATTTTCCGAACTCTGGGACACCATCATCCAATCAGAACAGAGCAGCATGACTCCCGGTGGCTAAATGGTATGTAAAATGTACATTTATCCGGTTACATTCATCTAGCTCTTAAAGACTAGTACACAGCTTTGTTCCATCAACATATGTGACATATACACCCCTTGTTTATTTGGAGCAGAACTTTGTCTTAAATGAGTTAAACTAATCAAAAGTGATTTATAAAGAAGCATTTTTGTTTAATTACATTGAGATTTGTGGAGTGTGATTAAATTTAAAACATATACAGACACTACAGCTAACTCAGTCATGCCACACGAGCAGATTGCTGTAGGGTGCAAGTTGGACAGAAGCTCAAGACTTGTGGAGGCATCAACCACGCGTCAACACAAAGTAGTTACAGATCCCCAGGCAGGACTGTGCCTTGAATAGGCTTTAATTTTTGGCTGTGTTGAAGGGAATCTGACACTGGCCACCAAAGTCCAACGGGAAGTGATTCAGCAGAACTTCCGCATCAGACCAGAGTTGTTTGAAAGAAGTGAAAGGTGTTCTGGGCATTGCAAACTATGGTGATTCAAAATATTCAATAACAAGGCACAATAGCTTACATTGTTTTACAGATATTACCATTCAGGTCTGTAGTTGTTTGGTTGTGTGTATGTGGGAAGTGGAAAAATCTCAGAGAAAATCTGGTTTTGGCTTCATGTATCGAAATACTTTAAAATGCACTGAATGTTCTAGACAAGTTCTACTGAAGTCAAAATTCCAATAACTTAAATGGACTTACACTTGGCTTTAGCCACACAACGATATGAGCATTCTGGAAATGAGAATTCATCATTTGAAAAAGCTGACATTTGATTTAAGTGAAGCAGTAATACTAATTGTAGTTACTCTAAGTTAATTTATATTTTAATTTTTGAAGAGTCAACGAGCTACTTTTACTGTATATGCTGCTTGTATCTGCACTTCTGGTTTTGAATTCATAAAGTATTTTTTTCTTAAAAATTTTTCACTCATAGACGCATTATTTATTATGTCTGAATTGAGGGCCGGTTTTTCTTATGTAGTTTTGCAATTTAGTGTAAACTGTTCACATAAATTTTTAATATGTAAGCACAGACTGTGTTTTAGCAACACATTTTATTAGCTACAATCAAGAACTTCTAGTATCATACAGGTTATCATATTAACTGTATATACAATCCATAACAAAACCAATCCATTACTCATATTTAAAACTACAAACTGCTGTTGCAGGTTGGATAAGCAACTATATGACATATGCACTGGCTATATGTATCAGATAAATGTATGTAAGATGAGTTGTATGAATCTATATTTTAATATGAATGGTTTTATGAATCTGATTTTTGTTCTGTTAGATTTAGTTTTGTCATAATTCATGTGGACTACTGTGAGGACAGATTCAGGTCTATCACATTTCTATTCTACAGTCTGTGCTTGCCCAGTAACCCAGAAACATTGTTCATTGGTTTATTTTATTATAATAATAGGCAAGATATCTGTAATTCAGAAGACAGTAAAGTACAAGGGTTACAGACATAGCCATCTGTCTTGGTACCTTGTAGAGTAACAGTAGGTTAAAGATAACACAACACCCATTTTTATTATGATAGTCACGATGATACAAAGTCCAATCATGCAAAGAAAATCTGCTTTTGTGCAGTAGATTTGCACAATGACAGCAGAGTCAGGAGGATTTATGCAGTAGGAAAGCACAGCCATTGTCCACAGGCCCTGTACTTCATCACTGAAAATGTGTCATTCCTTTGTGGATTCGGTTATCAGTCTTTCAGCACTAAATGTGAGAACTGCTTTCCCCAAATTAGCGCTAAGGTTACATCTGACAGGGTGCAGAAACCACAACTGCTTTGTGCTCAGGAGAAGACAAACCTTAAGCTCTGTAGAATTAAAGTATCATCCAAAATCAGCATGAAAGTAGAAAAGCAGCATTTATTTTAGCACAGGGTGAAGATTATTTTCAAGTCTAAGGGTAGTCCTTACATTACTTTCCAGTATGGAAAGTTTCACACTAATTTTTAAAAGGTCGGAATCAAACTGAGGCCTTTAAAATTTATTTAGAAAATAGACAGTGATCCTTAAACACATTTCTGAAATATCTCTCCATTGCAACTTAATGAGGTTACATTCCTAATATGGAAAGGTTGGCTTAAAATCTGCACTACAGCATTCCTAATGAATGCTCTAAGATTTTACTGTTAATTTTCCAGTGATAAGGTCCTGGCAGCCTTTCCACATAATAATCATATTTTCTGCATCCAAAAAGTATAATTGGTTTTGAAATTCTGCAGGCATGCCAGTCCTTTGATTACTTTTTTTGTTTGTCGTTACAAAAATAAAATCAGTTTTATGTTTGCTTGTATTTAAAGTGGATATACTTTTAATGGAACAAGCTCTCGATGAAGGATGAGGTGTACCCTACATCCTTAAAGATCTACATAAGCTAGCTTCCAACCTTATGTCTGAAGACCTTCATACATTTTTTTAGCAAAGAAATGGATTACCATGGACTCGGGATTGTTTTCCTAGTTGCTTTGTATAGCGTGCTTAACTTCAGGTTAAAAACTGCTGTTCTGATGGACGTATAGCTATGGCTGGGAAAGAAAAGAAGTTCTGATCATCTAACAAATTGAAACCCTCACCCTGTGGACTTTAAGAGCTGGGCAGTGAGACACCTAGTTATGAGGTCTTGCTAATGTTGACTTTGTTCAGAGCAGGAACTTGAAACAGCTTTTCCCATACTAAGGCTAAGGTCGGAGCTGACAGGGTGCAGGAAACACAGCTGTTTGGTACCAAAAATGGAGGAGAAGACATTAGGGACTTACAAACTTTCTTCAGAATTTAAATGTTATCCCGAACTGGTAAATAAGACAACATTGCACAGAGCAATTACGTTTTTTGGATTTAAGTATGAACACAAAGTTCCTACAGAGATCACACAGTCACTTTTTGGAGATGCTCCATCTTTGGTAAGAAGTTAAATGCTGCTGGGAAGAGAGCTTTGAACCGTGCCTGGCCCAAGGGAAGGTAATGACCAGCAGCTCTTAAAGACTTTTAAAGTCTTTTAAAGACATTAAATACAGACTTCTAAAGACATTTCATTTTGTATAAATAATTAAACAGTCACCAAGCCAAATAAAGCAGGGGAGACTGATTCTATAGCCATGTAGTCGGGGCATTCATCTAGAAGGTAAGGAACCATACATCAGTCACTGCAGCAATGTATATTTAATTATTGATACAGACTTGGCCAGATGTGACATGGAGGCATTTGCAAAAACAGAGTGAAATAAGTTCGTGCTCAGGGAAGTCATCTTGGATTCAAAAAGCTGCAGTTCAGTGCCCCAGACTGAATCAAGTACTTTGTTATAAGCCATGTGCATGTTCATGCTGGATGTTATTGGCTCCTCTGGTAAGTGCATGGTATTTCTCTGCTCAAGAAGCTTTGACAGTCTTGGTTGATTCCAGTGGGGGTCAATAACAGTTTTGAACTCTCAGGGGAAAGAAAAAAAAGTCTTGAGACTGAAAAACCATCTCCTATCCAGCTTTACTGTAAGGAATAATGCCTTTGATGTGACATGTGTATCTTAGAGAGTCTTGCCTGTAGGCAAAAACTGGTTTCCTTTAAATATGCAAACACCTCTTATAGTTCAGAGCCATTCTAACGTAGTGTTATTTCAAGAAAGCATAGATCAGGTCCTGCTTCTATGAACTGCTTCAGGAATAAAAAATGATGAGTAGGAGACCCGAGAAGAGCAGGTCAGAGCAGCTTCCCCTGGTACCAAGGAGTTCCCTGGTGAACTACATGCAGCACTTGCTCTACACCTTCATGTGTAGCATTCATGCAAGGGCTGAGGGCATGGCTGGAGGCAAGAAGGCAGAAATGGCAGTGCAGTGTACCAAAGCAAATGCTAAGCAATGCAAAAGCAATGTACTGAAGGCAGCTTTCAAGCTGAAGATCAAGGGAGTGGAAGGAAAGCTTGGAGGAACTGCCATCTTCCCTGACACAAGCACCAGGGATCTGGCCATAAATTGTTAACATTTTGTAAAATGAATGACCATAAACATTTTAAAAGCAAAAGAGAGTTGGGCTGCAGAAGATTTGAAAGGAAATGAAATCACAAAAGCTGCATTAAGATAGCATTATGAATCTGGTTTGCACCCCAGAAAAGTGAGGCAATACTGGCCTTGCTCACCCTCTTTACTAGACCTGGGGTTAAGAGAGACTGTCAGTCTGGATTTCCAGCCTTGTCTTGGAATTTCCTTGCTTTTTATAGGTTTAAACCAGCTCTATGATATTATTCTAGTATACTTTCCACAGCTTAATTTTTAAAGTGGGGTAGTAGCTGTGCTTAGTCCCCTGGGGTTATTGTCCTTGGTAATCTTTACGGTTACATAAACAGCTGAGAATTATAGAAGCTGAGCGACTGTTCAATAAAAAGAAAATGCCCTCTTAAATTTCACAGTCTCCAAGGCAGGAAACATAGACTTGATACTCTCCTGGCGTTCATACAGAACTTTACCATCACTTTATGTTGTTTCCGTTTATGGTAGTTTGTAAGATGTCCCAGCACTGGCAACATACACACATAATTTTGAATATATATGTATTGCGCAGTAGAAGTATGTACGGCACGAGAAAGACAAGATTGCAGCTAGTTTACAGGATTTTTACCTCTCCAATAAAATATACTAAATGTGTCAAGTTGTTCAGAAATGTGTTCTCTTGCAACTACTCTTGCTGAGACTTGGATGTGTTCATTTTCTGCATCATTGAATATATAATTCGTCTTTGGTCACTCACACCAAACCCTTTTCCCACGTACACACACCCATGGTCGCCTTCCTCTTCTGTGCCACTCCCTTGTCCCTGAATGCCTTCCTAGTTTCCCACTTTCCAGCTCACCTCCTACATATTCCCAATCCAGATATACAGAAGGCACTAAAATACATGCTACCAAATGTAAACAGATGTGGAAAGCGGCTGACCTGCCAACATCGACAGGACTCAAACATCCTGATGCATGGAGGTTATTTCATGAAGTAGAACTGAGATAATCTTGGAGAAGGGAAGTGATGGATGCTACAAATACAATAAATCTCTAGCAAGAAAAGAGCTATTTAAATAAAGGACATTAAAAGAACCAAACAAAACAGGGTTTGAAGTGCATATGAATATATTTAGTCTTAAAATTAGAATTCTTAAACCATAGAGGAATGAAATTAGTAAAAGCTGTCCAGTATAAGTAGTCAGTGAGACAGAGGAACTTAGATAAGATTTTATGTGTTGTCATATAGCATGCTTGCCTGACATCGAAAGGACTGCAGTGAGTAGACTTAAGAACACTCCCCTCAGGTCTGCATTCCCATAATTTTACAGGGCTGTACTTAAACAACCTTACCAGTGAAAACAGTAAGGTGATTTTTTGTTGTCCTTCTGTGTTTGCTTTTTTTCCCCCAGCAAGGATCTCTTGCATTTAAAATATGTATTTCTTTATCCGGATCCATCAGCTGATGTCTTCTATCATGCAGGCTGCAATGTGGACCAAGTCCCACGCTTACCCACCACTGCTTATTAGAGGCATGAACAACTCTGACCCTTGCAGGAGCAAAACATGTCCATATATGCAAGTTTCATTTCTCACTCAATACACACTCCCACCCCCATTCCCATTATCTTCATTGCTAAGAATAGTAATAAATAATTTCACAGTGATAAATTCCATGTGTGACAAATGGTAATGTCACCTAACAGAGTGCTAGGAAGTACTCAGAAACTATGGCGACGGTGGCATAATAATGTGAACAGAATGGCACACAAACTCAATTTACAGGGTTTTTTTTATTCCCTTAATTCTGTAGATACAAATTTGAGAGACTGAATATGAATTTTAAATTATTTTTTTCATTGTAATCTAACAAAGATTTTTTTCTCTTATGCATTTTTTTTTACAACCCATTCATTTTCTCGTGGAAGTAATGTAGAATTTCTGAAATCACAAAAGAATCACTTCTTTCTTAAAGTTATTTTTTGAAGTTTATACTGTCACTAACGTGAAAAGATTACAACTCAGGGTGCCACAGGTCCACTTGAAACCTCATCAGAAGATACTCGTGTATTTCAACTGGTTGACTCATCCTTGCTGATAACTGTTCCCTGAATCTTTATAAAAAGTAAGAGAAACATTTGACTGAGATATCAAAGAAGTAGAAATTAGAGAATAAGGTTTATAGTTCCTCTGAAGTGAGGAAGATCACGAAGATGGTGAGTAAAGACATCCAGAAAAATTATAATCTCCCATTAAGTGGTCTGAATTAAATTATTTAAATCCTTCTAGGAAATAGCTATATCTCCCTCTCTCCCTCTCATCTCCCATAGTCTAGGATTAGGTCATTTTCTTCATTAAATTTCCGTGTTGTGGATGAAATTTTGTTGTGTTCAGGTATGAGAAACTGGTAAACATAGCCAGTAAGTTTTGAAGATGCAGTGGAAAAAGCAGGTAGGAAGGATGAGCATAAGAGGACACTCCCCTGGTTTCACCACACAACTTGAGAACTTCCTGACATTTTAGAAAATGTGGCATGACTTGGGGCAAAAAGACTTGCATCAGTAAACATACTGATCTGAGCTATAGCCACAACATCCTTGGGGAAGTCAGCATACATATTAGTCCAGGAACACCTGATTTAGGATATAGCCATACTACATGGTTAACCATTGGCTCATTTATGGGTTTGAGCTTGGTCAGACCTATTACCTACACCAAAAAAAAAAATAAAAATAGCCAAGACTGTAGATTAGAAGCCACACTTTACTGCAATTATTACTATGACTGTCTTTATAGAGCATTTAAGATCAAAAGTAATGGAAGAGCTCAGAGTGCTTTGTGCACTGTTTCCACTGGAGAATAGAGAAGTTTGTCAGCTGCACGTAGTACAGTTTTAGGAAAGAAGTTCATAGCTCTTAAAACAAGCATTGTGGGATGACTCCAGTCCCAAACAGATCAGTGCATAGTCTCTCACTACACAGACTTGAAAGAGACTGCAGTCTCTCTCTAAACAGAGACTTGGAAGCAATTGCCAGCTTGGGGATTTCCCCTTATCCATGTACTTGGAATTTATCTATTGATGATGTTCCTCAGAACTGCTAAATTTTATGGGGTTTACGTCAGTAGTGTATGATACCAGGTTAACGACGCAGTAAAACCTGGTGAGCTTCATGTCAGAGGAGACCTGAGAGTGAGGCCCTCCCCATCACCTAGGCTTTGACTTCTCTGTGGAAGAAATTTGATGAAAGAGCCAGAACAAGCTCTGGCTAGGTGCTAGATGTGCCAAGTCTGCACCTGGCTGTACTGGGCAAATCAATTGATCTTGCTTGGGTGTTCAGAATCAAATTTTATTACAGAGGTGAGTTACATTTTAGAGACATGGATTTAGATAAACAAATCTGAGTCTCACTTGCCACCTTCAGAAGTAGGAGCTGTGTAAAACCCCATCTGCATGGGTATGCCTCAAGGCCTATACTCTTGATCCTGGATGTCTCCAGATCTGTACCCCTCCACACTGAATAATAAACAAACAATTGTCTGATTTTCACTAGTATGTTATCTGGAAGGTTTTTTGGGTGTTTGGGTTTTTCTGGGGTTTTTTTTTTGTTTGTTTGGGTTTTTTTAACTGGGGAGGATTGTTTATTTATATTTATTTCAATGGATAACTTGTAGAGTTGGCAATGGACAGCTTTGTATTGTGAAGTGGTGGTCTGTTCACATAAGAAGGTAACAATCTCAGTAGTGCAAGCTGTGCCCTTTGTCTCTACTAGACAGCTTTTTGTACTGCTTTTAGTTAATATATTCTTAAAAGGACCATACCTATCTATAGATACATACATAAATATAAACACATTACCCACATGCATCAGATCATAGGAAACCTCTCCTCTTTCCCTTTTTGAAAAAAAAGGTAATTTGTCCAAGATAGGTGTAGTGTTGAGGTTTTAAGACTGCACTTTGCTTTGCTTTTGGTGTAGAACCCACCTTAAATTGCACAAGATGGGTTTCTTTGCAATTACTGTTTTTACAAAGATACAAATCAGCTTAAGGAAAAGGAAGTTCAAATTAGGTGACAGAATGCCAAACACACAGCCTATGTATTATAGGCCTTGCAATTTAGAGTAGGTTTCCCATGGTCTCTGAGATCTCCATGAGGGCTCATCACAGCTCTGGTGCTTGGAAAACAGTGACTTTTAGCCATCAAATTATGCCTCCTTTCCTGCTCACAAAAGTAACTAACCATTTTTTTCAAGAAAAGTTAAGCAGAAATCTGCTTGTAGGGAATCACACAGCAGAATACTAATTGATTTAAACAAAGCTGGAATGGGTCTGTTACAGCCCCCTTCATTGGTATATGACATACATCTGAGTCTTTTTTTTTATGTTCTTGTGTTGGTTTATTCTGTCTCTTCTGCTCTAGCCATCAATTTAATGAGTGTTGACCCTGTCAATACCAATTTCCTCTTCTCAGGCCACCACGTTCAGAGTTTGGTGGGCATTCAATAGAGATTTACTGTTGACTGGGTAATTTGAGTTCATGTGTGTGGTGAAAAATTAGTGAGGAGAATTGCCCAGAAAAGTGGATGCCATGACAATGCATGTCACCATGGTGTGACCAGCTCTGCTGACATAGGTTTCAAAAGCTCTCCCCCTGTGAAAATGGGGCCTGTTTGCAAATTAATTAGTTTCTGGCAGCAGCTTGATTGTTGACCCAAAGTTTGTAGAGTGGAAAAACAATCAGATTAGTGTGTTCAATATAAAGGCCCAGTGCAGCACTCAAGTGCAGTTTGCCAAACTGTTGAAGCCATGAATAGAGTGAAACAAATTCTTTTTTGAGAAGCCAAGGCAAAGGTTAAGTGTGATGTGACTAGAGCACGCTGGCCGCAGGGTGGTGGGGGGAGAATTAGAGGTTTCAGCCACAAAAAAATAGAGAGTGCTGAGTGAGTTGCTTTGAATTTAATGAAATTCACAGCTTCAGACGCAAAAGTTTGGCAATGTTTTAGTCTATGTTAAAGGGAGAAATAAGATGGCTTTGTTTTAAGAAGTTTTCTTTGTACAGCCATGTGGGACACCAGGGACTGAGACTCTATAGGTTTTAGAGACACTTCCTGAGCCTCCATGCTGTTTCTAAGCACCTGCAGACTAGATTTGTACCAGCTCCTCCCCACCACACACTAACTCCTTTTATTTCTAATGATTCAATCCAAGCTTCCCATTCATCACCTCCAACACTTGGACAGGTTTCTTCTTTCAAGCAATGTTGGTGCAGAGATCTGTTAGAAATAAACCCTTACAAATGGATAGAATAGCTAAAATTTGTTATTTGGGTACTGAGACAGAAGTTAGATACTAAAAAAATATCACAGGTCAGATCTTTAGTTGATAGTAAATAAGTATATCCTTAATGCACCAAGAAAGATATACTGATTCCTACTCACTGCAGTGCTCAGTTCACGTCATTAGTATGCTTTATTTCTTCAATGGCTTTTAAAAAAAATATATCTGCCCTTCAATTTATATCAATTTATAGCATTCACTGTTATTTATGCCCTTGTAATGTCTCATTTACATCAAACAATATGCATTTTTAAAATATATATATTATTTTCCCAGAATGAAGAATAGAAGGAAAATGCCAACATATGTGGAGGAGGCCACATTCATGGGCAGTTGGTATAGTCTTCTCTTGAGCTAATGCTCTTTTGGCCTGGATCAGAATACTGACACCCAGGAGAGTGGGAAGACAGAGCAGCTGAGCTTAAAATATGAATGGTTCCACTACCACATATCCACCAGCACATAAAGTAACTGAGGTACTCAGCACACACAGCAGAGTTAATGGTGAGGATACAGCCCCTTAGTCTGTTCCTACCACATTCTCCTATTCCATAAAACTACAACTGTTAGTTTTCAACCTATGCAAACTCCGTGACTTGTTCTTGGTAATGGGGCTGAACCTAACCCCCTTTACACTAACATTCCTGAACCGTGAATTGCTTGTCCCAAAAGGCATCCAGTGTTGCTTGCAATTAACACAACTGATTGCTCAAAGCCGGCACCTGATGTGGCACTAAGCCAGCTGGAAACATAATTGGCTCCTTAGATGGAGAAATATCCACTTCAGAGTGGAGTTTGTGATGATGAAATCATTAGTTCAAAGTAAGCCAGGTATGTGAATACCTGGTCTATACATTAAAATCTCAGCTAGCTTTAGACACAGCTGAATTAATTTGCAGACTCAAAGCCTCCCTCTCTCTGTCTACATAACTTCCCCATCCCTTTGTTCACAAAATCGTGTAAGTTCCAGTCTGAATGCTTGTAAGGCTAAGTAATTGCTTTTGTTCTTTGGGTTATTTAATTACAAATCTCAGTAGATGACAGGTCCTCTGCACTAAAGGAAGACATCACATTTGCACAGTTACAGAATCCCAACGCAAATGTGTGTGGCAAATCAGTGACTGCAGATTTATTCATGCCCTCTGGGACCCGCACTGCCTTTTCAGCTTAGCATGCAATATGATTTAAATTACAGCTTGTGCAGAGCTGTGCCTTGGGATTACACTCCATGTTTCCAACTGTTTATAGTTCAGTGAGCTTTAACCTCTGTGATTCTGAAAATTAAATAATGTCATGGCTGATATCAAACTGATGGCTGGTACTAGATTGCTAAATACTGTCTTGTATTAAAAGCCTATTTTTACAACAAAGTGAAAACACTGATGTATTTAAAACACTGATAATACATTCTGGTAGTTCAAGAGTGCAGTTCAAAAGTTGCACTACCAGAGAACTGAAAAGCCAATATTAAGCTCCATTCTTGAGGATTTATTCTGACTTGTGTATTTAGCGGAGCTGTGGATGTTGACTTTACTAGAGCAGGACTGGGCCTGATGCAATACTTGGTGATAAAGAACACATAAGATCAAGAAATGTGATTGAGCATCTGTTGTAGTTTAATTCAGATTTGTAAATTCCATCAAGAGTTTCCAGTTTCATTATTTCTGAAATACTATGATATATCAAACCTTAAATCTTGAAGACCATGTTGCACTGTAAATGCGGGACATCTTAATATTTCTGTGGCCTGTCAACAGATGAGGAGAGAAAACACCTATCTACAAAACTGTATATTTAATACAGTATGTCATTTCCTAGCAAGTCAGTTTTTATTTTTTTCAGGGTTTTAATTGATACAAAAATTTCTGGTGATTTTTTTCATTTACTTCTGCAAACCCAGCATTTTCAGGGTCCATACTATTCCAGACCGTCTTGAGACGCTTCACTGAGTTCTTCTCCAAGTTCCACCTGGCAACACCTGCAAAACAAAAGGGTGAAACAGATGGCACCCCCAGCATCATTTAGCCTGTAAAGCCTTATTCATGATGATGGTGTAAGGAACAGAGAACAGGAAGAGGACAAATGGGAAAGACAAATGGATATTTTTCAATTGCAAAGGTAGCATGTTTGACTAAATAACAGAGAAAACAAACAAATGAACAAACAAAAATATCCCACCATAAACCTCTCCCCAAATATCTTATTCACAGCATTGCAGTGAATCAGATCAAAAGAACAAGCATCATGAACAGTTCCTCATTTGATGCTTTTCAGTTCTGACAGTACAATAGAACCTGAACCTTGTCATTTTGCTGCATTGCCAAAGTGGTAATTCTTTTTCCCATTGGACTTTAGAGCACCCTATATTACTTATCTCAGGATTCAATGCCTATCTTGTAGGTTTCAAAGTGGTGTCTGAAGTACCCTATCCCTTCCTATTCCATTGTATTCTATGGATTTATATCAATCCATCCTTGTCAAATAGTTGTCTGTTAGATTTTAATTTCTAAAGTTTTAGATAGGTGCTTTACACACCATACAGTAAAAAAGTAGCATTTATGGTAATGTTTAACATGCTAGGAATCTTAATCTCAAAAGCCGCTGTCTTGTCTAAAAGTTTCCATATCCAAAAGACCATTGAAGGTAACCCACCAAAACTGAACTCCCAGATGACATGCCTCTTCCAGCACTTTTTCCCTGGTTCAGATACATATCACCAGTGGCTGGCTATAGGCTGAATGTTTCACACGTTAGGAAGACAATTTGTGCTGTAGTGTTATGAGGGAAAATTACGTCGTCCAAAGGCAAGGGTTAAACTGTAAATCTTTAAGCCCACCATCTCTTGTACAACATCCAACAGATATTGATGTTCCTGAGCACTTAGGGCTGCCACGAGCACGCTAAGAAAATGAAGACAAAACAGATCCCTTTCTGATTTACCATTTAAAGTGATAGTTTGGCCTGTGGTTTTGTTAGATTCCTGGATTATGGAAAGGAGTTAACACATGTTTATAGACATGAATTTCATTTTCTTTTGGTAAATTTGTAAAGATTTCTGTTCAGGTAGGTGCAGCAAAATTTGTAGGAAGATTTTATTAGAAGGGTTGGTATAAGAAGAAACCAGATAACCTGTCAGGGACAGAGCTTTTTTACGGATGATCATCAGAAAAACAGAAAGTTATTTAAAAGACTGGATTACATATTTTTCCTACTAACTCTACAGATCTTATGGAATATCTGAAAGCATTCAGTGATAATACATTGTCTGTGAGTATGTCTGTATAGCTGAGGATTGGTGTTTATTGATTCTTTTACTGTCGTTTGAGGAAAGTTCAATACCCTTATAAATAGTAAAAATGTTCTACTGATGTCAGTGAGATTAATGATATTTCCTGAGCTCTGTGATAACATTAGACACCCTGTAAAATCTGACAGTCACAGCGCACAGCTCTCTTCACTTAGGGTCTCTTTTTCCTATTCTGTTTCTCTAGAGGAACTTCCACTAACGCAGAAAAAGCTCCATGAAAGGGAAAGGTGCGGAACCTTCCTGTGAGATATTTTACAAAGACTATTGAGTCACCACCTTTGTTCACAAGACTGTGTAAATGGTTTGTCAGTATTAGTACTCAGTTCTGCTCCATATCTGACATACATTCAGATTTTTGGGTTTTAGTTTTTTGGTAGGGTTTTTGTGTTTGGTTTGTGTTGGATTTGTTGTTGGTTGTTGGGGTTTTTTTCCAGCACTGTTGGTAGAAAGAATTCTTTAAAAAATATTCCACATTTTTCCATTTACTACAGGAACTATATTTTTACTGCATTTCTCTCTTTTACTACTTTTTAAATACTTCTAAACTTCCTGCTACTTCCTCTTCCTTCTGTTTATGTAGCACAAGCATGTGTGCTGCAAATTCTTCTCGCTGCTTTTAAAAAATTCAAAGTTTTTGAGTCTGGTACAATGTTACTCCATTTTTCATTCTTAAAAGCCACAGCAGTTACATCAAATATTTCTGAGGTGCTGCCAGTGGATTTTTTTAAAAAAGTAAAAAAAAGGAGAGTTTCCTTGTTGAGAATAAAAGTACATGACAATTAAACAGAGTTTGAGAGCAACTTTCTGACAGATCAGTACAAAAGGTAATGTTGCAAGACTTTTCTGTCTCAGCTCCGTTTTTCATCATAGCTGTTCTATCAAATGCTTTCTTTTTTTTTTTTTTAATGAGCAAAACTAAGTTTCATATCATCAAAAAACTAGTACATTTTTTCTGTTGGGTTCAAATCCTGTTAATACCTTACGCTGACTGAAACTAAATTAAGTTGGAATCACATATTATGCTCACATGACTACTGAAAGAGGTTGTCATAACTGATGTTATCATACTGAATACCTCAGGTTGTGCTCAGGGGTTTTGCTTCCGCTTACAGATGCCTTACTGCATTTTATGTTGCTGGGCTATACTGACAGATCAGTTAAAACCAGTCATTCACCCAGCCCTTTTCAGTCTTTGCTGCCATCCCTCATTAATCTTACTTTAATGGATTTTGTGTCAAGTTGCTTTACACTAACTGTAAAAGTTAATTATAACAACAGAACCTTTTTCATAGTTTGACAAAATGACCTCAGTTTTGTGGCCAAATAGAAGGATTTAACAAAGAAATTAAATTACAGGAGATTGGATGGGTTAGGAAATTGCTACAGGAGTGTTGTCTGCTGGATACCTCTTTGGGAACTGGCTCAGGGTGATGCTCCTTCCCTGATGATCATTTCTCACTGAGAACTGAGATGATGGCAGAGTCCAGTCTGGTTTTTTTGACATGATATCTGGGAGGAGTTTATTTTAACAGCTACACAACCCCTTCCACACACTTCAAATTGAACCTGGGTAATATGGAAGTTTTCTTTCTCTTTTGAAAATACATGGTTTTTATACATGAAGGCCATATTTGTTCACAGTGTAGCCAGAAAGAAAAAAAAAAAAAAAAAAGTAATATCTCTGGGGACTCTGTGGACGAAGGGTCCTTCTGGAGAGGGGATTGTGCACAAATTTATGGCAGTTTAGCTCTCCAGAGATGTATGGAGGCTGCAGATGTATTTGTCAAGCCAGTGTTGTTCAGTTTGGGATTTCATGGGTTTTGCCAATCATGCAGCTGATGGCTGTCCCATGAAATGTGCTTGCCTTGTTAATCCCCAGAAATTTCTCACATTGAGTATGGGACTTATCTCCTGCAACATGTCAGGAGTTTGGCTGATGGTGTTCCTGCAGCATGCTCTCATTGCCTTCAGCTCTCTAATATCCAAATTGCAAAGAGGAAGAATATTCCACCAAGACATAATCCCACATCTCTCAACATTCTGGAAGGTCTGAGAGAGTCACATTAGTGAAGAGGAACAGGTTTGGTCTCTTAGTTTTGGGTCATATACTATGAACCGTTAGGGCATCTCCAGGGACTTGTGCTCCACCTGTGAATCTTCCAAGTTTACAAAAGGCAGACCTATAGCTTGATTGCTAAAAGTGTGCAAATCAGAAACATCTTTTGTCTTCAGCGCCTCCATGCTCCCCTTCCTCCTCTAATACATCACTTCTTAACATAAAGACTTTGATATTTAGTTCTTGTCACTCATCCAGAGCTCTAAAGACACACAGGTTAAACTGTTAAGGTACAGACTTTCCAGTGTTTTTGTTTCCAAGCATCAATGTCAAAATCCTCAGATGAATGACCAAGAGAGGAAGAAACAAACTCGTAGCTCTAACTCTCTAGCTTCTTCTTCAGAGAGGCTAAGAAACACAGAAAAATGAGATTAAAGTATTCCTAAATGGAGACAATATGCTGCAAGCCTTCCTGTCTCTTCTATGAAGCACCCTAGCTTTTCTCAGTTGCCCAATTATTCTGAGGGACAACTAAATCAGTCTAAAATTAACAGTGTTGATAGATACACAACACCTTAAAACATAGTCAGCAATGGGAAAGAGGTGTTAATTTTGGTTGTTCTTCTGCAAAGAGATAATAATCACCTCTTTTAAATTAAATAGGGTGGGTAGATCATAAGCATTGTTTTGTGAGAAATCTAATTTACGTTGAGAATTAAGCTATAATTTTACTGAACTTTTGTACTCACTTTTCTTCACCATATAATTACTCATTACAGGGAATCAAAACTATTGTTGTCTCTTTAGAACAAAGGCTTCAGAAACTGATAATTGCATCAGAGATCAACATTTTCTTCCTTCTCCTTCCTGCATGATCTAAAACCTTACTCCCAAGAAACACTCATGCCGAATCGTGCCTCCAAGGCAGATGAGGCGGCAGTTGCACTGACTGGAGAGTGAAGCCTTAGCTGGTACTCAGAGACTCATTTACTCTGCTTCAGAGCTGTTAAGTACTGCAAATTAAGTTAGTATTCCCTTAGGTGATGTGGTCCAGCGACAGCGGGAGGTGGCCGGTGCCATGAGGCACTGCAGCCCCGCCGCATTTCCACCAGTCGGGGCTTTTCTGGCTCTTCTGGAGCTGCACCGGAAGCTCAGTCCCTGACAGACCTTCAAGAGTTCTCCCTACAGCTAGCAAAGAATCACAGATTCACCGAAAAGTAGGGATACATTTCGTAGGCAGGGACCTCTTGGTGTTTCATATTAAGTCCATACTAGCCACAAGTCCCTTGTGCAAGGAACAGTCCACATTTAGGATGTGGTCTGATGCCATCTGTGTTGTTGAGGAGGTTCACTGTAAGCCATGAATCCATGAGAGCTCTGCTGTGTTTGCTTCAGTCATCAGCAACAAGAAGAATGTGAAAGGTGAAGAATTAAAATTAAGGGTCTTTAGAAGAACACCACTAAAACCTTCAGTGTTTTGTAAACGACATTTGAGGGAGTACAACCACAAACCGAGTTCTCTCATCACCATATATCAAAAGCTTTGTCCTCTGGTGACCTTGCCGAGCACTCCCCTGGCAGACTACTCTGCAGTGCACAGTTGTGACTGGTACTGCAGGTCCTCCTCTCTATGAGTCGTAGAGCTTGCTGTGACTGCAAGTTCAGATTTTCTGAGGACAGTGTTGCTTCATCTCTGTGCTGGGTCTCAGTGGACAGGCACTGTACGTATTTATGAAGTCCTGAGTAGCTGTCTATTTTTGTTGTTAAATTTTTAATTTCATTTCCCTAGCCTTGTTCCTCTCCTTAGGGCCCCTGTCACTCTCCAGTACTTTTCATTAAATTACAGCAATTGCAGTTTTACTAAGCATAAAATTTCCCTAGTTTCCTAGAATTTTCTTGCTGTGAACTGATAAATTAGTCATTTTGACCATAAATATACAATAATAAGGGCATCCAGTTCAAACTCTTTACAAAACATTTCCTGAGAGAACTGCCCTTTGGCTCCTGTCAAGTGATGAAGAGATGACCCCACCTTCTGTTCCCTCAGCTTACTCAGTCTTGACAGCGAAAGGTAATTCCTGTGCCTTCAAGTTTATAGATCTTCATTAAAATGCTAATACAATTCAGTTAGAAATCAAATTTCTGACTTTTTTGGGGTTTTTTTTTTTTCTTTCTGTTGGAATGCGGCTGTGTGATGTGAGTGGTTGTTGCTGCTAAAGAGCAACATTTGTAAAAGAACAAACGCAGATCGATTTTCCTTAGCTTTTTCTCAACCTGAGGTGCTGAGACAAGCAAAATAGGTTTCCATTACTTAACTAAGCAAACAATGGCATATAAATCATAGAGGCAGCTGGACTAAGGTGTCGTTTTCATAAAGAGCCAGATTTCTCATGAAGGACAGTTTAATGGGCTGCTGCCAGTGAAATGTCTGCAGAGCTGGTAATTGCGGGAGGGCACACAAAAAGTGGTGCTGCAAAGGTGTTGTGTGGGAGCTGAGAAATGGCCCCACAGCCAAGACAACTGGGAAAAGGAGACTGAAAAAGGTGTGTGCTTTAATAACTTGCTTCTTGAGGCTGATTGTTTTAAATAAAAGTCTTAAGTTTTTATTTTTAGCTTGTTCACATTGGCTGCAAGATCAGAGAAGTGTTTTTAGCTGTAGTTTTATTTTGATCATGTTTATGCTGTGGCTTTGTTTCCCTTTTGATCATGCTTAAACATGTTTCAGACATATTTGTTTGATGTATACTGTTTTTTAAAGCACTCTTTCACATTGTCTGATGGTGTTTATTTAAAACAATGAACCATTGCAAAATAGTTACCATCAAATTATTTCTTAAATGCATTTTTCCAAAATATGCTATCTCGACTTTTAGCCAATGGCAGACTGCTTTTAAACATGAAAGGCTTGAACTCTTGTGTTGAACAACATTTCTGAGCTTTCTTCATGGATTTGAGAGAGTTTTAGGGTTGAAGAGTCCTAGGTAATTCATACACAGGAGTTTTAAGTCATCCTACCTATCCACAACAGCTGCTGTGCACTGACTTTTACAGTTGTCACCAGTGGGTTTGGATCAAAGTCCCACTTTACATTCAGTAAAACTTGCTTGAAGTTCATTCCAGCACTTCTTTTGTGGCTATGTTGAATGTATGAAATAGGTCAACCCTGACTGAATTATTTTAAACTTCCCTTGGGGACTTCTTGGTACGGAACCTGTTTAATTTTGTAGAGTAAGACAGGGCAGTCTCAATATTGAACATACGCATTCATGGATGACATTCTTTCTTCTGTTGCATGAGTGAGCAATTAGGAGAGCCAAGGAGAAGTCCCTCTTCTGTGGACAACACCTCCCTTCCCTTTTTCAGAGAAGAGCAATACAAAAATACTATGTAATCCATGGAGAGTGCCATGTTGCGTGACTGCCGGCCATCTGGCTGATTGATTCATCATGACCCTAAACAGTTAGTTGTAAGCGTGGTCTGAAGTCCTGGAGTTAAATGCAAGTGTGTATCAAGCCTCAGGCAAGTCGAACAGCTCCTCCACTAATGAAACAATAAGGAACAAACTAGAGATCACTAGTTCAGACCAGCCGCTTCTTAGCTTTATAATATACAAAATTATCAACTAAATTTCTCTCCCTCCACACATATAATGTTCATTATAATTGTTCGGAACAGAAATTAAATCATATCTATATGCATCAGAACACAGGCAGGTTGTTCTTCCTGTATTTGCTTCATAGCATAGACGTAGAACTGTTACATGGAAGAGGGGAAAAAAAGCAAAGACCACCAGGTAACAAGATCAAGAGCCCTATAACATGAAGAACAGCTCTTCTATTGACTGAAATTTATTGACTTAACCAGATGGCAAAACAGCCTGAGGTTTACTCAGTAAGACACTAGTGTTATTCAATGAAAAACTATTCCATGATGTACGATGGATGTGTTATAATATGAGGCTGTGTGACCACTTTATTATAAGGAATGTGGTTAGGATTATTATTCACTAATTGAAAATCTCTATTTGACCCAGTAAGAAATATGTACAAAGGATATTCATGTGCCTTTTAGTTATGGAGTTAGTTATATCTGCCTTCTTCACACTCCTCTTCTACCACTCTGACAGAATTATTTGAAATACATGTGTTCAGTTTCTTAAACTCTTTTTCTAGCATTACTGTGTCAGGCCTGCTTTAATATGAGACTCTCTTACTGTTTCTAGGTTCACTTGCAAAATTATGAGAGGGAAAGAAAAGAATAATAATATGGTAACCGAGGGCAAGTTTATATAACCCATACTATATCAGCAATATTATTGACTCAAGTGGGACTCCCCACCGTATCTCTTCATAGGCCAATGTAAATCTAGATTTTTGATGCCCGATAATACAGTGATTTATTTTAGAATTTGATATCTTGTGATTTACAAAAGTATTGTGCTAGAAACAAATCATTCAACCATTTGAGAATGTGTTTAGGTTTTGGTTGAATGATATTTTTTACTTTTTTCATTAAGACCTTAAGATTTTAAAAACAGTGTATTCAGACAAGAGGTTCTCCAGATCCAGTAGCCCTGAACAGTGTCTCCTAATGAGTATCTTCTGTCTCTGATGTGTCCTTCCACAGGCTGTGATGCAGAAATTTTCAAGCTGTTGCCGTGTATTTCGTGTGATGCAAGTTGCATTCAAAGCCCTAGTAGATCATATATAAAATAATAAGTATTTACCATGGTACAGTGTAGTCTAGATTTTATTTATCTTGGGCCTCATGTCAGTGTAACTTGAAGGCCGTTAAATGCGGACTAGAAAGAAAGTGAATTTAGTAGCTTAAGTTACTGGGGTTTTATGTTGGAGAGCTTAAAATGCTTACAGATATTTTATGTTTTAAGACATCTAAAAAGATTTATTTTAATAGACTATAGGTGATAGACACAGTTCTTGAGAGATATGTTCTGTGGCCTATGTTGTTTGTAACCTGTAAAAGATGTTGAGCTAGAGGATGGAAAAAATTTTCACACGACACCAGCATAATGAGACAAAGGAAGACTGTGAAGAATTACAAAAGGATCTTATGCAACTGGGTAGCTAAGCAATCAAATGACAAATTAAATTATTGTTGATGTAGTGATAAACCATGGGGAAAACAATGAGGCAAAGATGCCTAACTTCACATACAAAACAATGGGCTGTGGACTGAGCATTACCAGTGATTAGTGAAGTTCTGGGGTCATGGCACATAAAGTTCCATGAAAAATTGAGATTACTGCTTAGGAACCATCAAATCAATATTAAATGTTAGGAATGAAAAGAAAAAAGAATGAAGAATTAAACAATGACCTTTACTATAGCCCTTGTATAAGGGCATGATTCATCTACATCGAGAATCCTATGGGTATTTCCAATACAGGAATTAAGGGGCTTTCAAAGAAGTGAGCAAGATCCATGTTCAAAACACAAAATCAGAAGTAGGCTTTATTTCATTATATTGTGAATGTGAGGAACAAATCCCAAAAGGACACTATGAGCACAGGAAATTTGCATGGGTTCAAGAAGAGTCTAGACAGATAACTAGATGAGAACACTACTGAGAGTTATTAAGCACATAGAAAGCAACCAAGCTCAGGGAATCAGCTACGCTGAAAATAGTTGGAGGGAGATTCTGGCAGAGTATTACTTGTACTTAACCATAGCCTTTCTCTGTCCCAGATAATTACTTCTGTACAATATTGGAGTCTGTATATTGATCTAAGTAAACCTCAGTCTAAGCCAGTATACTCATTCGTGTTTACTCTGTGTGTGTATATATATAGACACATATATATATATATACACACACATACACAGAGTAAAGGAGAATATGTATATATACACACACAGAGTACATAAGAATATATACACACACAACATTACACAGTATGCACTCATATAATAGACACATCTAAACACATACATGCATATATATGTCAAAATACATTGCTTACAAACACTGCCATCCTTAAGGCACGGGTTTCACAGAATAGCTAATGCAAACTGGCAAAACAAAGTACAGTTCATTATTTCCATGACTGTATAGTAAGAAACTTGAAAGATGTTAATACATGACACTAAAATAATTTCACATAGGAATGGGACTCTTTGAGCAGTTAAATATAGTTCACAATTAATTATCCCTGCAGGATGTAAAATGGTTATAAAACAGATTGGTAAATCTGTTGGATATGCCTTCTTTTTCCAAATATAGGGAAAGATACCAGCTGAAGTATTTCTGTAAAACAGTGACAATCCGTACTCACCACTGTTATCAATTTGCTCTTAGGTTTCTATAAACTTCTCTCACAGTGCTTTTTCCATTTTATACATAATAAATAACTGTATTTTATGTATTTTCATTTGTTGATTTATCTTCTTAATCACCAAATAATGTTGCCACTCTAATTGTAAAGAAATAAAGGTTTTCTATGAAAAAAATAATTTATTTAAAAAAATTACGAGACACAGAGTTTCACCAACTTGAATAGAAATTCACAAATGCACTTCTGAAAATGAGACAAAAATGTTGGGGTTTAGGATATAATAGCGTGGAACGACATAATATATATCAAAACTGTATTTTTAATTTTTTGACAAATTGCTACTTTTCTGGATGTAAAATACATATTCATAATTATTACTGAAAGTAGGAATATTGCATTTGTGTCAATAATTCTCTCTTTTTGTGTATGACACATGCAAAAAGGTTATTTGTCTAAAGTTAAAACATTCAAAGAAACCAGAAAAATGTCAGTACATGGAATTAAGAAGCCATGCTGTAATGTTATGCAAACATTTGTAAAGAGATTTTATGAATGTTTAATTGCTTCAGTAATAAAGTTAAACTCTTTTCATTAATTATCTGTAGCAAACACCTTTGTGTGCTAAAGACAAGAGGAATGTAAATACCTGTCACATGTTAATGGGTAATGATGTACCTAACATAGACATATTTGCCATTTGATGCAAAGACTGATTCTTGGGAAGCAAAATCACAATTCATTTACAAAAGGAAGGCAGGTGATTCGATTCCTAACATGAACAATGACTTTGTCTCCTCAGATCCGAGATTTATTAGTGCTCACCTGATACCAGAGAGCGACAATCCAGAAGATGACAAAATCTATTTCTTCTTCCGTGAAAATGCAATCGACGGAGAGCACACTGGAAAAGCCACTCATGCCAGAATAGGGCAGATCTGCAAGGTAAAACAATTGCTTTTGTGTGAGTCTGAACACGCTTGCAGGATGCACCCTCTTGCAGGAGGATTTGCAAGTGATTTTAAAAACCGTGTTGCCTGTAAACTATTGATTGTTAACATTGACACTGTACTAAAGCAGAGGCTACCCTCAGTGAAAAATACCTAAGGGATAACACACCCAGAGATATACTCTTCAGTCCTCTGTTTGGGGAAACTTCACAAACTCCAATGTTTTGTTTAAACAGCCATAGGCACCTCTGGAGGCTTACAGTGTGTCTGAAAAAGAGAGAATCTTTTACAGGAAATGTGATACTTCTAGGTAGGCCAGAAACATTTGAATTATTTACTTTTTAAAGGAATGTTAATATCTTTCCAGTCCCACATCAATGAAGACCTTTAAAACGGAGGCAAAGGGAGGTTTAACGAAAAGTTATTTTAAGCTTAGCTGTAGAAATGGGCAGCAATTCAGAAAACCCATAATGATCACAGATTGAATCATTCATCCATACTGATAAACACCCAGCTATCAATCTGACAGGCTTTTAAAAAGATTTATACTAATGAAATTATATTAATAACTGTTGTAGCTTTGGCACCTACGATGTTTACAATGAAATTTCATGTAAATTCATATGCACAATTTCAGTTTATCTCCTCAAATCCTGTAGTTGCTTGAAAACCAGTTACACTTGGTACACTATTTCATAAGTTTTCCAGCTATGCAACTGATCCCACTGTTCCGGCATTTTTATCTACTCCATTCACTTGCAACTTGCATTTCTACTTCATTGCTATGCAGTTAAGAGTAATAAACCCCTGAAGCATAAGCAGGGCATGGCAGCCTGGGAGCTCTGGAGGAAAATATTCTCCTTGCCTTTCTCTAATGTTTTATAGGTATTACAATATTTAAAGAGGTTTTGATGTTTCTTTAAATAATGCACTACTATGAAATATGTTGTGATACAAAAAAGCAACTCAGAATTAGTGTCTTTGACAACATAATAATGCTTTTGCAGTAGGCAGAAGGTGTTTTTTTATATTTTTACATCCTGTAGTTATTTAGTGTATTTTCTCTGTACCTTGTTGATACTTCAAACAGAGGCTTTTACCAGGTATTAATGCAAAATACTTCTGTTATTAGAATGACTTTGGAGGACACAGGAGCCTTGTTAACAAATGGACAACTTTCCTCAAGGCACGTGTGATTTGTTCTGTGCCAGGACCCAACGGCATTGACACACACTTTGATGAACTACGTAAGTGGCAGAAATGGCTTTTAAAACCACAATGTTTTCAGGTATTATCCGTATGAATTTAACTTGGTTTTCTTTTCTGTCTCTTATTATTGTTACAGAGGATGTGTTCCTAATGAACTCAAAAGACCCTAAAAATCCAATAGTCTATGGAGTGTTTACAACTTCCAGGTACAGAACATATCATTTTACTTGCATAGAAGCTTGGGTGGCTGCTTTTTTTAAGAGGTCTCTTTGTTAAAAATGTTTTTCAGAAACACAAAATTGTCTTAACCTTTGAACTGAAAAGTCAGTGGCAGTAAGAAGTAATGAATTAGGTTTCTTATGAGCAATGTACATCATCACTCTGAAGCAAGTAATCACAAAGACTATCAGTTTCTAAGGCTGTTCTTGTCGTTGAATTGGCTTTTAATAGTGGAGATCAGAATTTGTAGCCCTTTCCACACAGACCTGGAAAAATAACACAGCATAAATATGCTTGTTTGGGGACAGGGTGAAATGGAAAGTCCGTGGTGTGAGAAATTGGCTACTCAAGGAGGTATTAGTGAAAAATATTGCTGAAATCTGGAAAGTTTAACAATCTTTCAAAAGTTCTGTTATTGTACCATACATAACTGTGACTTGAATGTTTTGGTTTCATTGTGCTTTCAGCGAGATTAAAATTATACTTGTAGCTTTGGCCTGAGGAAAGTTTGCAGTACTGATTGCAGAAGGCATTGCCACATTTATCTGTGAAGGACAAAAGTTTTAATTTCCAAACAGAAAAAAATGTTTGTAGCAATAACCATATATAAAAGAGGGAGATTTGCAAGTACTTAATGTCTTTTTGTAAGAAATCTCAAGGTAAGAAACAACACTGAAGTTTGCCTGTGTGCTGATCAAATGATAAGAGACTGTTAAAAATATAGGGGGGAAAAAAAAAGCATAGTGTAGGAAAGAATTCTCTAGGGAAAGGCAGGTTGAAGTTTGCTCAAACTGGGGCTTTGGCCTTCTGGGGACAGTGTGTTTTAAATAGTGGAACAACACCATCTGCTTCAGAAAATGCCTGAGAGATCGTATCAGTTATGCTGAACTTTCACAGGAGGTGAGTAAGGATTTCTCTGAGAGCATGTCAGAGTTTTGATAATCAGCACATGCAATAACTTAGAAAACAAGAAGCTTCTATTTCCATAGTTCTCCCACTTGATTAAACCCACTGATAATCCTGATATGATTTCTTCTCTCCATATTTTTAGTAATATATTCAAGGGGTCAGCAGTGTGTATGTACAGCATGACTGATGTGAGGAGGGTATTTCTTGGCCCCTATGCCCACCGAGATGGCCCAAACTACCAGTGGGTTCCCTACCAAGGCCGAGTGCCATATCCACGGCCAGGAACTGTAAGTATCCTAAGAAATGTAATAATCTAAAAAGACAAAAGTAAGGAAAATATTTTCAAGGATTACATGGTAATTGAGCTGAGATCCAGGAAAGAAACTGAAAAAAATAATGAAATAGAAAGGGTGGCAGAAGGGAAGGCTGATAATTCCTCCAGGTCCAAAGTGTACTGATTTTGTTGTAGACAATGAAGCTGCACTAGCAAATTCATTCGGATTTTAACAACTTCAGCTAAAGTTTGAGCAAATGCTCAAGAATTTCACTTGAAGTCATATGTTTAATAAATTGCTCTACATTATCCTTGTCTTGGAATTTGTCTTTGTTCCAAATAATGGCTGAACCATTCTTAGTGAGAATGAACAGAAAACAGAGCAACTGTCTGGATGTGAAGAAACATTCAGTTGTTCTCAACACTGAATCTAGTACAGAAAAACAGATACTTCTGCAACAGATAGTAGAGTAACTATAATAATTTCTGACCTCCACTGGCATTTTTTTTAAATCTATGCTTCTACCTGTTTCTCAGCTTCTCATTTATGAATGACTGAAATACCAGTGTATATAAGACATTCATATCTACATTTCCGAAACTGATGTCATCGCATTCTAGGAATATTTCACTGCCTCTGAAATTATCAGTAGTCTAAGAAGATGGAGCATTTAAGAAGAAACCATTAATTGTTACATTAAATTTGTGTCTTAGCTAGTAAAAATAATTTTGGTCCATTTAAGTTCCAAAGATTAATTATACATGTACACATGTATACATATAAACACATACATGTAAATAATACAAGTTCGTAATATTCTTTTTAAAGTCTCCTTAAATATAAAGCACAAACCAAATCATGAATAACTTTCATCCCTCTTTACAAATTATCACATTTTCTACTTTTCTCTGGCATGTTTTGAAGTTGTTCTTTCAAACCTGATCTTTCAACTGATCTCTGACAGTTAGACAATATATATGCCTAATGTAATGAGAATGAATTCCTAAGTAAAAGAAAACAGCAAGTCCTCGACAGCCAGATTCCTCAGCACTCCTTGCTCCCGTACTACAACTGCTAAAGGAATTCTTATTTTGTTCCAGAATTAAAATACAACCTCTGGAGCATAGGAGAGGTTTCATTTCTCATTTGATGCTGAATGTTTTGTGTTTTTTTAAATTCCTATAGTTAATGCTGGAATGTAAGAGTTGGAATATTTTTTTTTAAGTTGCGTTATTTTACATCCCTGTGGAAAATGTGAAGGAGTAGATATTTTTGGTAGTTTTTGTATAGCTAATGTCATCTTCAATCTGGCAGGCTTTGTAAGGTAGTGTTCATTAGTCTGTTTACATTTCTCTTTGATTCCAGTATTGATTAACATTTCTAAACAAAACTAAGTAATGGATATTACGCAAAACCACAGATGAAGAATCTTACGTGTTTCTATCACAGAAATAGACTGAGATAAAGAACTGACTGCTGCACAGTGGCTCTGGTACGTTAATTCCTCAGCAGAGGCCAGAAGCAGCTCCGTTGAGATTCTGAATGCACAGCTCAAATATTCCCCCCAGAGACTGGCTACTAAGCTCTGCCTGCCTCAGAGCCTGTGGGTTATTCCAAGATTTGTCTGAGGGTCTTGAACTGAGATCCGATGCAGAGAAGAGTAATTTGATCAAATTCCCAAGAACAAGCAGAAAAGTAGGGACTCAAATCCAGCCCCTTGGTTGCTAAATGACCTAAACCACCAAATCTTTTGCCATTAGGGAATTACGTTGAAGTTACATTTACTTCTTTTTTTTTTTTTTGGCTACTCTCTCAGAATGCATTTTTCCCTTACAACTTCACTATAATGTACTTGTACGAAGATTCACATAGAAAGTGCAAATATGTCTTTATTTCACTGTGAAACTCTTTCTTGCCTAAGGGTGAATGTGATCCCAAATTGCACAATTGTACTGCCCTACAGTCACAACTGCAAGTAGCCATATCACTGTAAATGAGGTTAGCCAGAGTGGTTAAGGCCATGGGCTTCTCACCATGATCCTGGTGTCTACAACTTCGAAAAAAGTTTTTTTTTCTCACCATTGCTAAGATCATTCTATTGGTTATCAGTAGGATAAAACTGAATGTGAAAATGAGAGTCAAATCTGGCTGAAAAGAAGGTTTTTGCTTCTAAAGTGATAAAGTTTGGTATATTTTCAATGTCTTTGAACAAAGGTTTTTGAAGTTCCTTTAGATGTCAGATTTGTGACTTCCTTTTCCAAGAAATGGGGAAAGAAGAAACACAACCTGAGTTTCTTAGTGATTCATTTCCAGATCTCGCTTCACATAAACAGTGCTGAATTATCTGAGGAATTAAATAGGTGAGGTGCCAGTAAACTTCTTGAACATCTGGCAACTTGCCCAGTATGAAAAATTTAGTGATTCTTTTGAAAGGCAAAAAAACAACCTCTGTAAAAAATCTACATACACTTCACATTTAACAAAGAATTTTCCAGGATTTTTCCTTTAAGTTCAATACAATTACTTTTTTAAAAATAATTTCTTTTTTTAATGTTACAATATTGAGGAGATGGTGGAGGATTTTTGTATATACGTCATCGTGAATGAGGTACCTTATCCTGAATTTGTATATGACTTTCTGCAAATACAGCTAACAGAGCTCAAGTTTTCTCTGCTTCATGGTACCAAGAATACCAAAACTTGGTTATGACCAATACATTTTCTATCACAGTGTATCAGTTATGACCAAAACACTTTACAGTACTACAAAAATAGAGCTTTTCATTAATTGTTTTCGATGCCTGAATAGGCTGGCTACGCCATAGCCTAGTTGCCACCTCCTGTCTAATCAAAACCCCTGATGTAGCATACTGGGTATCAATAATTGGAAGTGGATGTTAAGTGGAAGAGTTGACTCTACTTGAATCCAAGATAAAGTTAATTTCTCCAAACATTTTGAGGACACTTCTATTCATGCCTATCTTTTTGGCATGGGAAAACTTTCAATTTCCTTGATGTCATTTATGTCATATATATGTGTGTATATATATATGT
>VXBZ01012098.1:2048762-2105353 GCA_013399135.1 Heliornis fulica | reverse complement strand
TGTGTATATATATATATATATCTATGAACATGAGTTCTAATAAAGCACATTGCCTGTTACCTTGACCAAGACCTACTAATATCAGTAGCAGTCCTGTCCTAAGCATCAAGAATAATATCTTCATTGGGTATCCCAGTTTGGTGACTAAAACATAGATAAATATGACAGGACCTTCTTCCTCAGGACACCTCAGACTTTATGGGGGTTAAGATTTCTTTGCAAAGAATTTGGACTATGGATGGGGTAAACCACACCTGCTGATGGTGCCCACTACACTCCATTGGCAGGGGAGGTTGTTATAGCAAAGACAGTTTTGCTTCATTTTAGATAGTTTTCTAAAGTGAGGTGGGCTAGTGTGAGCCACAGAATAGATCAGGCAGTGCATTTTAGATTTTAGATGCAAAGACACAAAGTAACTGTAATTTTTCTATTCTTATAAAAGGCGAGAATCCAAGCAATAATCTGGCTCTAAGAAGTGGGAGTCTATTTCAAGATAGGATTATGACGCTAATTCTAGCTTTATGATTTTACTGCTTTAAATATATATCTTGGTCAACACTGCTGCAAGTACAATTCTCTCTTAGAAAATGAACCAGAATGTAAATATTCAAGCTATTGAAGTGCAGCTGAAATTAATTTACAAAGAATTGAAATGAATATTCATTTACTGTTTTTTCAGTGTTTGCCCAGCTGCAATTAACAATACATAGTTTTTGTGTAGCGATTTTTATACTTAAAGCACTTTACATATATTATCTAATTAATCATTATCTAATTAATCTGAGTGATTAGTATTAAACTGTAGTTAGAATAAAAATTGATATGTAAAGCAAGCTTGAAACTGCAGTGTAGATTTTTAAACACAATGTTCAAGATAGACAGAGGGTAAGCCAATAGCCTATCTGGTTTTCTCTCTGTAATATATCTTACAAGAGAGCAAGAACATATAAAAATAAAAAGACTGGAAAATGTTGACACAATAAAGTAGATAGTTAGCTTGGTTTCTGCTTAGCCTGCTTCACATGCATTAATCAAATGGCCTCCCTCCATTCCAAACCATGTAATGGAACAGTGTATGGGAATTTGCTTACTAACAAATGTACCAAATAAAGGACAATTTACACTTTATACCTCTATGCTGGAAGTGTCCCTTTGCTGAGTATAACTGCTCCTTTTGACAACATTGATTTTTAATTTTATTTCTGATGAATTATTAATAATTTGGACCAAGGTGAGGGCAAAGACAATTGATCTGTTCTACTGAGCATCCTGCAAGGTCTGTATTCTTGGTTAATAAGATGTTGTCCTCTAGGTTTTTAATTTAATTTGAAGTTATTCTATATGTGGATATGAAGGACATATAGTATAGGGCATTTTAACACTAGCTTTTTATATTTCAAGTTCAAATGATGTAAACACAATATTTGTCAACATGGTTTCGGAGTTTTTTATGTCTTAAATAGGTGTCTCTGAACAGGTTAGGAGTGTGGGACACCAAGTTCTCTAAGTTATAGTCAGTCTGCTGATTTAATGCCATTGTGGTTCATTTTCTTCATTCACTCAAAATTGCTAACACGCTACTAATGCTTAAGCAACCTTTAATTGTTCATAAAACACTGACCAGTTCTCTACAGATAATATCAGGGAAAATAGTGTGGTTAACCACAGTCCTCATGTCTTCCCACTGGCACATGAGGTAGGTGAAATTGGGGGAACATTTTTGTGGATACCAAAGCCATCATCTTACCTCTCCTTACCTTCTCAGCCATATGTTTTGCTCTCACTGGGGGAATGTCAGCAGAGAATTCTCTGCTTTTCAAAGATTAAAGGCAAAACTGTCTGTGTATGGGGGCAAAGGGACACTTTTCTGTAAACATCCAGTACACAACAGTGAGGACTAATTTCAGTTTTTTAGCAAGAGTTGTCTCACCTGATTGTTCACATTGACAGTATAACCTATATAGACACATATATATATAAGAGGGAAAAGATACATCTGGGACATGAGCTCTTTGATTGGATTTAGCATAACATGTTCCATGTTATGGGGACATGGATGACACAGTCTTTTTGAGACAAGTAGGAGTTTGAAAAGTCAATAGAACAGGGAATTGTCCTGGAACTTACGGATTTGGTTTCTCAGAGAGGGGTTGATTTCTAGCCAACTTCTGAAGACAGTACTTTGAAACTAAGATGTTGGCATAATTAATAGATTTTCTACTGTATACATAACCAAATCCTGAAATCACTTGTCTCATAATGAATGATTTTATATAATTCAGGATTTTTCCTTTGCCACTTAAATATTAATACAAATCGTTAAATGACTGAAAATCTTTTTGCAATGCTTAGTAGTTAAGAAAAATGGTGTATTGAGATCATTTGCCTTTTGTTAACCATAGTTATTTAAATCCAAAATGAAAAAAAAGGGAGTTTTAGTGACAGAATTAAGTTTTGCTGTCCATCATGAGAAACTTAGATCCCCTGTCATATGTAATTATAGACTGCAGTAGCTGGAATGATTGTAATGCAGTGGATTTCCGATATGTAATTAGCGATCAATAATAAAATGTAAAACATGTTCTTTTTTTATTTCCAGTGTCCCAGTAAAACATTTGGAGGCTTTGATTCCACCAAGGACCTTCCTGATGAAGTTATAACATTTGCAAGAAGTCATCCAGCCATGTACAATCCAGTATTCCCCATCAACAACCGTCCAATCATGATAAAAACAGATGTGGATTACCAGTTCACACAGATAGTAGTAGATCGTGTAGATGCAGAAGATGGCCAATACGATGTGATGTTCATTGGTACAGGTGAGAAAGTTTGAATCTACACTGTATGCTTCTGCAGGCATTATAGAGACATAGATATGATAAAATATTAACTTATATTCCAGTGGATACCTGTGAAGACTTGGGGCAAGGCTCAAAACTGTGCATGTGGAGATGTCTGTTTCATACACTCGCTATAACAGGTTCAGACTGTGGCCTGCATAGCTTAATTCTTTAGGAGCTTTGCCAACTGGATTAAGATCAAACCACTCTCTTTTCAACTACTTTTGTTAGGGAATTTTATTAGAAATATCTGCCTTATTAATTATAATTTAGTATTAAAATGCGGGTTTTGAGGTGCCTATTTTGAAGTACAATATAAGTAGCAACAATGCAAATGAGGCAAGTATCCAGGTATGGTAAATGTCTTATATGTCTTTCAAGTATTTTAAGCATTGCCTTAAGATGTGCAGCTCTTTAGCCAGAAAAGTACATTTTACTTAAGATGAAGCTATCTGGCACATGAAAACCATTTTAAGATCTGGTATTCAAGTAGAAATTTTATATCCTTTCCAAAGCATTTGCAGAATCATACAGCTTGAGCATTTTATCAAAAGTGGAAATATGCACTCAGAAAAGATTTTTTTTTTCCTGAAAGGTAATAATGAGAAATAACAGTGGCTAAAAGTTAGCTAATATGAATTTGCTTGCATCCGGGGGCTACAGAACTGCGCTGAATAACAACTGGGGGATCTGCTGATTCTTCACCTTTGAAAATATCCCATTGTTTGGTGTTTCAGTTATGTAGAATAAAAGTTATTTTAAACTTCTAGTGGATATAATTACTAGTAATTAGACACTGACACCATGAAGTCAAAACAAATCAAGCCAAAACCCCACTGTTTCTTTTTCACTGTGGACAAAAATATCTGTCTGTCTGTCCAGCTTTTTTACCTGCTTTAAGTACAGTCCAGGTGCTCTAGACCTGGGATCAGATTTCCAAAGTAATAAAGCTCAAGGTCTCTTGCATATTGATGCCTGAAATATGAGTAAACTGAGAGCTGATGAAGCTTTGTGTACTAAACACAGTCCATGCATTGCAGTTCAGAACATTCACTGCAGGAAATGCATCTCTGCGGAACGTATTCCAGCTCTTTAGATCTGTGAACTAAGTTATTAAAGATCAGTGCTACAATAAAACATCTTGCATAAAACATTGAAAAGCAGTTTCATACACAACATGTATATTTTCCATCACACATTAGAGACTTCAATGCCATCTGTAACTGGCAGTGTTTTGTGCCTTTCAACAACTCGTCTATGACCTGATTCAGTCCAGAAAAAAGAATTAATGGCACTTCTCCGCTTGGCTGTGATGTGGGGGACTGAGCCCTTCAGCATCCAGAGTATGATGCTGAACAAACATAAGGAGCTGATTTATGTCAACATCTTAAGCACAAGAAGTGGCATTTATCTCACCAAAGTTTGGCATACAGTCTAAGATAGATGTCTTAGCTTCCGCAACAGAGAGATAAGTACTTCCAGAGCGAGATTCATTGTACTTTCTTTGAGAACTCTATGAGATTAAGATGAATAGTTATACAGAAATTCCTGTCTGTTTTCAGACAGTACAGGAAGACTTGCTTAAATCAGAGCTATAGCTTTTAGAAAGTTATCATTACATATAGTGTTCTTATCTAAATTTGTCAGTCTCCCTCTTAAAGAGCTTCAGTGACATCTTACTCTTAACATTAAATTGGGAATTTAGACACTCAATTCCCTAAATTGCTAATATTCAGGTCTGTGGTAAGTGCTCTGGTTCTCATCCAACGTGGCTGATATTTGTGCCCAAGAATTTTAAAAGTATTGAAATATTATTTACCTGCACTTCCCAAAAGAGATTTCAGCATGAAAAACCCCAGCTTTATTAGTGCAGAATGTTATTATTTCTTGAAATACTACTTCTGTCCATAAAAACTGTTCTTTTTCCAGTGGGAGAATTTACCTTCATGGGACAAGAGCAGGTATTACAATACCTGGGCTTGAAGCTGAGGCACAGAAGATGCTCTGTGCTCCTTTGAGCTCACTCTCCTTGATAGGGTTTTAAGAATGAGGAAAGGGCATCTTCCACTCAGACAGGAAGGAAAAGAGGCAGAATCGAAGCACTGCCAGCCTTCTGACAGAAAAGGGCATGAGACGAATGGTCAAAGTCAAAGGAATCAGAAACAGATACACAATCAGCACATATTACGTCTTCCCCAACCAAAGAACAAGCTGGGGAGCAGATTAGGGATCATAGTCACAGTCCAGTTTCCCACATGATGATCTGAACCTAAGACAAAGTGAGAATTAAGCTCCTTGGGATATGTTTTTTTTCTGTATAGGTCTGCCCCATCAGATTAGATACATTTATCTGCAGTTTCCCATTGCTCTTACAGCAATCTGCATTATTCCCACATGCTGCTGAACTTCAGTATGTTGAGGAAATACTTTTTTTCTTTCCTTTTCATTGAATAACTGAACACAACATAATTAATAGCCATCCAGTGTAGTCACATTTTCCTTTCCTGTGGGTGAAATCTTTAGCTGAGCAATTTCTTTCCCACTGTGATTGTACCAGTGTGCTTCACAATGGAAATAAAATCATATCAGCATGCTTAAAATTATATCAGAAAAAAACAGGATTTAAGATATGCACTTAATGCATGTCCTGAGTGTCTGATGTTTGGGATCATTAAGCACAGTCAAGGTACATCTGTCAGTACAGCAAATTAATGGCAGTAATCTTATCTTACTGAGCAGAGCCTATTGATCCTAAAGGAGAAGCCTGATTCCATTTGTGTGAAATTGTTTGAAATAGTACTCTGTAAAACTTGATCTAGAACTCAGATAAAGACCCACTTTGGTAGCTGTGGCCTGACCAGAGTCACCACAGTGATTAACACAGTGTAACTTTGACCTCAGAGGCTTTCTTGAGAAGCAAGCAACTGCAATTGTTGCAGAATCCACTTAAAAGTCAGACCTTTCTTGAAAAAGCATTATGTGGGAAAGTCATGTGTGTGTGCTCAGTGCCCATGTTCCACAGTTTTCTCCATGCTGTTTTATCAAAAATTCCCCAATATTTCTATAATTTGACATTTGGATGGTGACTGAGCAGAGTCATGTCTAACACAGCATAGTTATTGACATACTGCTACACTGTTACATTTATTAGGGTTCTCTTTTTTTACCTTTACAATGTGTTTTCCTCAAAGCCACAGTCATCAAATTATCAGGATAATTAAGGAAATAAACTCATCCACTAAATTATAAATATAACCAACATTAAATTATCTGTTGTTCTGAATTACTCTGTTGTAGATATGTGGATTTTTTTCTTGTTTTAAAGTTTATATTGCATTTGTTCTGTATTGTTCTCAATATTTCTTGAATTAAATATATACAATTAGTATCAGCAACTATAATGAAAACCACTTCCAAACCAACATATCTAGTATATTTTACTAGCTTAGTATGTACATGTAGCTGCCTAAATAAAAAGAAAGCTGTATTTTGCTTTGCTGTTGCTTTAAGAAAGAACTGTTTTTTCTCTTCAGAAAATAATCTATGAGTTTGTCACTAATGAAAGAAAACAGTGATGTAGATATTTTGTGGAAAAGATAACTTTTTTTCCCTAAACTTACAAAACTGTGTGCTTATAAACCAACATCTGCTTAAAGAGGGACAGAAAGTAAAAATAAAATCTCAGTTCTGCAGTATATTCTACGATTTCTAGAATATTTTAATCCAAATTGATGTAAAGAACTCAAAATACAATAGTTTTCTCAGGAAATCACTAGCTTTTAAGTTAGTTAACTTATAAAAACCTTTCAACCTAAGTTATCATTTTATTTCAATTTTACACATATTTTAATATAGAAGTGATGAGTTGTCATATTTTTAATCAGAAGTCTCAACTAACACACATAAACATATACAACTAATAAAGTATCTTTTGATTTTGTGTAATTGTTGGTTAATTGTTGTTTTGAGAATGTTGACCTTTATAGTTTGGTTGCTTTGAGCATTTTATCCATTTAAAATGCCTTATATTTTCCTAAACTATTATTGATATGAAATGTGAAATATGCTAAGTCCTTGGGGAAGTAGTTGTGTTGGTTTAGAACTTGGTTGGTTTAGAAGAAAAGTCACATCCAATGTGTTTCCATTCAGATAGAGTCTGAGGTGATAGGTATCAGCCTAGAAATTATTTTTTATTGTTGTTCCTGTTCCCTGAAGATTCCATTCATGGAAACAAATAAAACACTGGTGCAGAAGCAGTAAAACAGAGATTGCCTTAAGTCTCAACCATATTTGCAAAACCAAAGGCTGTAGCTGGTATTTCCAGCACAGGTCTTGTTCATGTTAAAGTCAATTGCAAAACTCTTAAGAATGTAAATGGATATAGTATTAAAATGCTGGCACACACACATTTCTAAATAGAAGATACAAGTTGTGTTGCTTTTTACCAGCAAAGACCAGTATCTCACATACATAGAAATATAGATTCCTTAAGGGGCTTATACATCTTAGGTACTTTGTTTGACACAGGGAAGATCGTGTGTACTTAAGAGATCTAACAGCTTCATCTGTCTAACAGCATTTGTCCAGATGTTTTTATATCCATACTGAGCCTTCTGACAGCATCTTCACATGCATTTTAAGAATGACAAACATCATATTCAAAATGGACAATAAAACATGCCTGGATAAATTTAGTGCATTTCCTTCCTCAATTAAATGACTGAAACATCTGTCATTTTATACCGTCACTTATACTGACAGTATTTCAGTCCTTTTCATTCTTTAATAACTACAGCAGTATTTATCTTCTTTGTTGTATTTTGATAATTGAAAGACCTCAGTGAAATGTCCTACTGAAATCCAGTGTTTTTCCATGTTATTTTAAATAGCAGTTGGCGTTTTGAAAAATGAGTGCTCAGAGATATATAGCTTCACAAGCATTATATGTGAAATCATCACATACTACAAGAAACTGCCTGCTCTGAAACCAAAGTTCTTAAGCACCTGAAAACCTTTTTTTTTTTTTTCCCCTTTCAAGATATTGGAACAGTTCTTAAAGTGGTTTCAATTCCTAAGGAGACTTGGCATGAATTAGAGGAAGTCTTGCTGGAAGAAATGACAGTCTTTCGGGTAAGTGCAGCTAAATTTCAAGTGTCAGGTTGTAGATTTCTCTGTGGACAGCTGCAAAATAAAACTTCTTGCTGTCTAGCCAAGGAATAGCCTGGCATACCCCTCTAATTAGCCTGTCATTTAGAGACCCAGACACTAGTCAAAATAAACCTTGAAACTTTCAGTGCTAGCTGGAAGTTAATGATAGAAGAAGTGGAGTTCTGGGCTCTTGTTTTGTGGTTTAAAAAGAAATTGGTATCTCTGAATCCTAGAGCTATTACATGATGTAGTTAATTATGTATCTGTGCAAGTCTGGGAATAATGCCTGTCTGTTTTCTCCTGCAGTGATACGCAATACACGAATTTTATAGTTGCATCAACTCCTAACAGTATTCAGACAATCAGCATAATGTAACTAGAAAGGGACTTTAGGAAAAAACAGTGATCTGTGCAGATTTATTATACCTAATAATCTGAGAAACAAAGAAAGTGTTTATATTTTCAAAGGGGACTTCAGGGTCTCATTTTCATGGTTTGACACAAGACACCATAAACACCCCCTAATCTTTAGTACTTTTTGTGAAAACCAATCCCTTCCATTTTTCTTAAGCCACCTAAAAACTAAGGCATCCCATAGGCACTCCTGCAAGTTGAGGCTGAGTAAATCTTTCAAACACTTTCCAGACAGAACCCAGGGATGTTTCATGCTTTGTACACAACGAATCATTTACATTCCCCACATTACTCTTTTTGTCAGTGCTGTTTTATGGCACCATTTCACAGGCTTCAGGCTTTTGGGGCTTCCTACCTAGCTGAGAGAGGAGGTTAATCTGCCAGCATGAAGATGATGCTTCTGTGCTTGGAGACCCTCAAATTGTGTGTTTTCACAAGGGCTGTGCTCCCAACCTTCCACAGCCACCATGTCCTCATCATACCCGGTTGCCACCCCTTTATCTTTGGTTTCTAAACAGAAGCAACACAGCTAAACAGAGCTCATATAACTTTTTTAAAAATTATTTTTCATATTTACAATCTTGCCTTTAATGGTACCAATCTTGCACAGAAACCACCATTTTGAGTGTGAGATACCTCTGAAAAAAAAGGTTATCTCTGTTTCTACAATTTACGTTGTTTATGAGGGCAGAAATGTGGTGGGTTTTTTCTTTTTTCTTTTTTTTAAGCAGAGAAATAAAGTAGAAACTATGAGAAGAAAATGAGACAAGTAATTTGTGGCTCCCAGCTTTTTTCTTTTTTTATACATGCAAAAGTCATTACATTAATGCAGGGTAATTTGGCAATTGTTGATAATGTATGAGTCTCTTCCCTAAATCAAGTAAAAGTGCCAAGGTAAAGGAGATCAGAAAAATATAAAAGTGAAAGAAAGAAAATAAATGGAGGGAAAGTTTTATGTAAGAAAGGCGTTGGAGAAGTAGCATGGTTAATAGTTGAATTCAAATTCAATATTTTATTTAATTGTACATTCATTATACAAAAGGATTTTGCTGTTCTGATTTACTTGAAAGCTCATTTATCTCCTTTGGCATACATTTAAGCCTTGGAGAGGGTATTAATGTACTTCAGTGGAATAAGCAGAATTGGTATGCATAAGATATGGATCTTTGAATAGGAAATTTGCAGCAGGTTTTAAAAGTAACTTAACCAAATGTAATTTTTCTTCAGTTACTAAAGAGTCTATGTGCAACACAGTGTATTTTGATGCTTAAACTTCAGTGTGCCAAATATAATGTGTTTTATACAAACTGAAAGTCTTCCATATCAGTTACATTGATAATAAATGCCTCTTTTTACATTTATTCAGTATTTCTCTGAACAGCTGAGCAAATAAATTAATGAGTTCAATTTTCATTTAAATGTGACACTTAATTGATGCTTTCTAACATAAAGTCTATTGACCCATTAGTAAAGGCAGGTCCACATGCTCAGTAACCACTGATACATATCAAATTCACTCAGGATAAGCAAGTTGAGAGCTATACAGGTGTTGTGTCCAGTTCTGGGCCCTCAGTTCAGGAAGGACATAGAACTTGAAAGAGTCCAGCGCAGGGCCACCAGGATGATTAAGGGAGTGGAACATCTTCCTTATGAGGAAAGGCTGAGGGAGCTGGGTCTCTTCAGCTTGGAGGAGACTGAGGGAGGGGTGACCTCATTAATGTTTATAAATATGTACAGGGTGAGTGTCAGGAGGACAGAGCCAGGCTCTTCTCAGCAATGGCCAGTGATAGGACAAGGGGCAATGGGGCCAAGCTGGACCATAGGAAGTTCCATGTGAATGTAAGGAAAAACCTTTTCACTGTGGTGGTGGCAGAGCACTAGAAAAGGCTGCCCAGAGAGGTTGTGGAGTCTCCTTCTCTGGAGACATTCAAGACCAATGTGGGCACGTTCCTGTGTGATTTAATCTAGGTGATCCTGCTCAGGCAGGTGTGTTGGACTAGATGATCTTTCAAGTTCCCTTCCAACTCCTGAAATTCTGTGATTCTGTGAAAAGCTTAATAAGGACCTTATGAATGAGCATAACCAAAAGCATGATGTGTTGGTCAGTATTAAATTTTTGTATGGAATAATGTTCATAAAGAACTAACTTGCACACTTTGTAACCAAATGATGCACCTTCTACTCTCAGGTTTGAATCCATTCAATTGCCTGGGGTTAAAATGTCTAAAGCATTTTAATCAGATAAACATTCTATAAAATATTTCCTACAGTCTCTCATGTCAGAAAACAGATATTGGTTTAACAGCTGCTTGCTACAGATAAGTGTAATTAAGAGTAGATTTTGCTAGGAGAGCAGTAACTCCCAGCAACCCACTGGGCTGCTTAAATATTGGGCATTTCAGTTGTGAAGAAGTTCTTGACAATTTCAGTTCTGTTCTGCAAATAGGAGTAACATCTTTGTATGTGTGGTGCTGCCAATAAGATTATGCTTGCAATTAATGTTTGTTCTTATGAATAAGATTTTGCAGGAATCACTCTTGATATGTGTAAAGGGTGATACAATCTTTAATGTAGTAACTACATACTTGGATACAGCCATCATTATTTTCACATTTCTTGGGAGTTTCTGTAAATGTAGTTTTATTTTTAAGTCCAAAATTAATTTCAAGATGCAAAACCAGTAACATTCTAATTTGCTTATAGCTACAAAATATTCCACTGCAAAAGACAACAAGAGACACTTCTACTAAGGAATGTCTAGTTTAATTTCAAGGTTTCTGGATTGGACAATAGCATTCTAGCAGAATTTGTATGTTTATAGAACTCAATTTATATTTTAACTCTTTTTTTTATTCCCATAGGAACCCACTGTTATTTCAGCAATGAAGATATCCACAAAACAGGTACTATATGCACAAACTTTAAATCACTTTTAAATATTTATTGGTCTCGGTCTTTCAGAGACAGTAACTTGGCAGTCAGCAGAGACGTATTAATTACAGCAGCAGCATCCTATCCCTTTACGTAAACACCAGTAGTTTCTCAGGAAAATGTGACATGCAAAGGAGAAAGGAAAAGCCTACTTTGTGTTACTTATTGGTAAGGTGGAAACTAAACACAAGCTAAGCAGCTGTCTGGAGGCTCTCAAGAAAAAAAATTCCACATTATGGCATGTTCTCAAGATAGAGAAACTATTCAAAAGGAGTCTCTGAACTTGGTGTCTCTTGGTTAAATGGGACTGGTTGTAGACTCTGAAGGAACAGTCTAGTAGAAAATGCTGGTAGTGGAAGCAAAGACTGGAACTGAGACATTCTCCCATCTTTCTGTCTAATGCCCATTCCATTCTTGGGTGTGCACTATTCACTTTTTCAAGAAAATCTGATTCAGTCCAAGTTTTCCATGCCAGGGTTCAATGACATAGTTAGGATATGGATCCAGACTCCAAAATTTGTATTTCCTACTTTCTGTTGAGTGTGCTAGCAACTAGCTTCTTTAAAACAGTACATGTATTATAGCCTTCATTGTAGACCAGACCGTAACTCAAACAAAACGGACTTCTTGATGGATGGAGGTAAAGTTTCTTTGTGAAGCAGTTGATGTATTATTTAGTTGTGCGAAGAACACTGGGTTGCAGTCTAGGAGTCAAATGGGTATTACAAGCTTATCTAACAGTTCTACCTAGAATTAGTAGATGGATCCCAGCAAATGTCATTTCCTGTCTCAGAAGTCTGAGATATAAAGTTGTTGGGTTTTTTTTCCTTTTTCACATTTGTGCTGATTTGGAGCTTAATTCAGTAAATACAAGCAACTTAGCCACATTCCTTAATTATACCATTAATGTCATTGTCAGTAAAGAGGAGATTTTGTATTATTTCCAGGACTATGTTCACTAAAAATTGTGTTCTATAAATAAGATTTAGTTAATTGATCTACCTCACTCTATACATTATTAAACAAAAGTTGATTTCATTCTGTAATGGTCAGAGCCTGATACTATGTTTGAAATGATGCATTTTAAAGGTTGGACTCAATGATCTTAACAGTCTTTTCCAACCTAAATGATTCCATGATATTTAGCTCAGATTTCACTGTATTTAGCAAAGTTGTCTTAAGACATTTGTGTATTTGACGGAAAACATTTTGTTTGGGGGCACTTTTCTAGCATACTTTACCACCTAAACCAACAAAAACGGTAGGATGAAAAAAATGCCCTATTCAATACTGGGATATTTAAATACAAATCTGTCAAGCTGTATACATGTTCACATCATACCAAAATGCTCTGCTTTGGATTATTTTTATAAGTACATTCCCTTAAAGCAGCCAATCATATTTGATAACATACCATGTATTTTCATACAACTTCTTCAAAACGTCTTTAGTTATTCAGGAGCCGTTACAATTTTCCCTGAATCCTTTGAAAACAAATTTACGCTGCTGAAATTGTCTGAAGCTAAAAAAGAGCATAAAACACAAGTTATTTAGGCAGAGTTAAGCTCACGAAAAATCAACTAGCCTCAGGCTAAAAATGACAGAATCATGATACAGTATGACAAGCTTTTGGCACTGTGTATCTGTATTAAATAAGTACATGGCAACATGTTTCCACTTTATATTTATGATTTTAAAATGCTGCAGTTTTATAGCTCAAACACTTTACTCATTGTGTTCTGATAAGCAGGGTGTTTTTCACATAAACAGCATGATAATTCTATGCATTGTAGAAAGCAGGAGCATGAAATGTAAACAGTAAAAACAGCATGTCTTTTTGAATAACTTTAAAGCAATTACTTCATTTATTTTTTCACTAACAAGTCTTTTATCCAATTATGAAAACATGGCTCAGAGAGTGTCTCCTTATTTTCAAATGTTTTACTACACTAGGGGTTCAAATCTACATGATTTGCCATTGTTCCGATTTGATACTTTACAAATTACTCTTCTTCTTGAACACCAAAATCTACAAACACTTGAGGAGTTTTAAATTGTGTAAAACTCTAAGGCTGCCATGTCTCTCTCTACAAGTATGAATTTGGCCCTTCAGTGAGAATGACTTAGAGTAAGGAAATTTAGCTTCTATGTGTAAGGAAATTTAGCTTCCAAGCCTTGATACAGTCTTTCTCAACTCTGCTGTCTTTACCTCACAGGAATTAAATGCATGTTTTCTCACTGAATCAGCCTATTCTGCCTGATTGATTTCAGAGCCCTATGCCTGTGAAACCTTAGCACTTAAACAACTCATACATGGTTAGCAAACCTTCTGAGGACAGCATCCAAAGTCACTGTAACACTTCACAGCTGCCTGAATTCACAATTCAGGCTTTGCAGAGAGCCCCTGGCAACCACTTGGCCTTCAGCCTGTCAGGTGGGACTACATAATTTTTCCCTTGATTTAAAATGTGGAAATGGAACAAAAAGTCAGACCTGGCTTTTAATAAAAGGTGAATTTTTGTGAAGCAAGTTCTCATCTTCTTTATCAGGGTCAAGTTTGTTATTCTTTTTTCAAAAAGCCATTGAATTTCTGGTAATGTGGGGAAAAAACAAGGAGATCCGTGGCTGATACAGGCCATCTCCTTGACCAGTAAACTTCTATGAAGGACTTTTGAATTTCCTGCATAAGATGTTCAACCAACAGCAGGGAAGAGACCTTCATAAGACCTTAGGGACTATATTTGTAGTACTGTTGATGAACTACTGAATTTTACTCAGACATTGAAATGTCTGTCCATAGTGAGCATATGGAATGGACCAACTCAAAAATGGGTGTGTCACTTAAACAGTCCCCCTGAACTCTGCAGCATCAGATACTTTTCCACACGTACTATTAAATGTGATTCGAACCTCGTGTTCCTTAAAGTTCCTTTCAACTTTTACCCAAGTTCTTTTTAAGCACTACATTACTTCATGTGTATATATATATATAAAATTGCAAATGAAAAATTTAATGTTATCTCTTTTTCTGACATCTAGAGAAAGACTGCATTTTGGGTAGTGCTCTGAGGGATCCCAAACCTTTAGTTTGCTTAAAGCATTAGTCTCCTAAACTTTTTGGGGGTTCTGATACATCTTTAAAAGTTTTTAGAGGATAACTTTTCTTTTTTTTTCTAGACTCTGGTTTGATCTGATAATCAGTTGATTTATTAAATTAACAACCTCTTGGGAGAGACTTTTTGCCCAAAAGGCAGTTTGACTGTGTATGGCAAAGTAAGGTCAGACCATTGATGCAAATCACTATATAACTGTTTTCTGAATTTCATGCTGCCTGGATTTATATATTATTAGTGTCCAGAATAATGATCACCAGCTGGAGTCTAAAACCATGATCAGAAGAGCTGCAAACAGGGCAGCAGCCTTCAGGCTGTGCAGCACCTGAAACGCATGCTGTAGTTCACTGACTGAACTTTATGAACTTATCTACCAGGAATAGTCTTTAAGTAACCCTATTTTGGCCTCACTTCTTTGTGGATTTTTGGTTGTTGTTATGTGTTTCTGGTCATTCTGTAATTCTAAGGAAATATATTAGAAATAAGGCAGGGATTTTTGTCAAAATTAAATTGGTTACAGAGGTGCATACGAAACCATTACACCATTTTTCTTTATTTTCCCATGGGCACTTTCAGGGTTGATTTTTATACCTGTTGCTCTGCACATTGCTACATGCTTATCTAGATATTAATGCCCCAATTACATAGGACTCAGATCAATACCATCTGGACATTTAAGATACTTAACTGAAGCTCTAATTTGACCTATGCTGCCTCCATAGTCAGTAAGGCGAAAAGGCATCCCTTGAGGAATGATTAGGTCACCTAAGATTTGAATTGCCACACTTTACTGGAGAACATACCCTCAAACGGGGCACTTCATTAATCAGCTTATCATGCCTGCTGCCTGCTGTCTGCTTCTCAAGGGTACAGTGCCAACTGGAGACTGGTGTACATACAGCTAAGGCTCTGTGTAGAGCTCTGTGTGGTCAGAGATTTTTGCTCAGAGAATGTGAGTTTACTGTGCAGCTATGGCATTATTAAAGACAGAAGCAACTGCTTAGAAAGGGCTTAGTTTTCAGTTTTTTCAGTGACTTTTCCTTTGGATGCTTTCTGTGTAATATCTTCCTTGAGAAAATACTGATGCTTATATAAATGCACAGGATGTTTCTGTTACAATTAATATGTCTGTATAAACTGCCAAGTTGCTGTTTCTGAAAGAAGTTAAAGCAGCACCTTTCATAAATGTCTTTTGTTTTCTTGTCTCTGGGTATCCAGTGCTCATCATTTCAGGTTGGTAGGTGACCTCAGCCACCTTCCATCCTTGACTTCCCTGGTAATGGTACCTCAGGGACACCACACTATAGGGGATGAAGAATTTTCATGTCATTTCTTGAAACCCTGTTTTTCACTCCATACTTATGTTTTCTAAGAAAGAAAAATTAATGGAAATTTGTGTTGTCTCGGTGAGACTGGAGTGAGACTTAAAAAAGATACATGAGTTGGTCTATCATGGGTGCTAGGTGACAAAGTTTAAGTTTTTGATAGCAAACTGAGAGTGTTTCTAAAAGAATTATGCCAAAAATTGAATTTTTGTTTATCTATTTTGCTTTCCCCTAGTTTTGCATCTGAGAGGGAACTGTATTTACTTACTACACTCATACTTGTTCTCTTTGTGAATTAGTGCTAAGCTGGAATGGCTGTGGACATTCACATGGGATCAGTAGTTCAGTTTCCTTATGTCCCTCTAGAGACCAACTTCCTTAATGGACCACATGAATTTGATGTCAGAGAAGAAATTAAGAGAGATGAGTTATTCTGTTGTGATGCCATACAAAGCTGTAGTTTGTTTTGTTTGCATCTTTTTTTTCCTTTACTTCATGACTTCTCTCTGCATTTGAGCTGCATCTTCCACTCAACAGTGTCTTTTATTGAAAAAAAGTAAGCCATCTTCCCTCATTAAAGATATGTCTCAATTAGAGTAGAAAAGACTATGAAGCATCAGAATTATCAGACATGCAAAGACATGTGTGCATGGCAGCACTTCCAGGATGAAATATTTTAGCATCAGTCTGAAGTAATTTATGCTTCCCTCACCTTACACAAATCAAGGTCGTATATAGGAATTTTACATTAAAGTTGTTTTTCTTTAAATTCAAAAATGTTCTTCTTTGTGTTCTGTAACTTATGGTAGTGCAGGGATCTGAGTAGAAAAGAAGAAAAGGAAGATTACTTTAATTTTTCTTAGTTCAGAGATATCACTGAGAGCTTCATACAAAACCCAAAGTTTTTCCTATTTGGTTTTGTTTTCCTCTGAGGACATTTCTTACTCCTTTAGTGAACACCATGATCCTTTTTGTATTGCTAACATACTACTATATAACGTTTTTTTTATGCTTTCTTAGCAAAAATCTTGCAATTTGCAGTTTTTCAATTTTGTTTTGTATTTTATTTAACTCTTAGCAACAGCTCTACATTGGCTCAGCCACTGGAGTTTCACAGCTTCCTTTACATCGCTGTGATGTGTATGGAAAAGCATGTGCTGAGTGTTGCCTTGCGAGAGACCCTTACTGTGCCTGGGATGGTTCATCTTGCTCACGTTACTTCCCCACTGCTAAGAGGTAGGGACAGTTTCAGATGTCTGCATGGCTTGCTATTTGTTTTAACTGATGTTCTCAATATGACCAGAGGGCTTTGGAGGTTTTTCATGGGATGGTTCATTGGAGCCCTTTCTCTTCCAAAGAAAATAAAATTGTTGCAGTTACAAGCAATATGAAGTCTTGGTTGATTTAAAGTGAACACTGCTAACACTGCTACTTCTTGGATTGGTTTAAAAAGCTGTTGTAAAAAAAAAAGTTGGATTCACAACTTTCTATTCAATAATAAACAGGAAAAGGAAAAAATTCCTTTAACATGAGGAGGGGGCTTGATATTAAAAGAAATACTTGTCTAAGTAAATTGTCATGCAGTTTCATAAATTCTAATCCAAAGGAAATATTTATAAAGTGTTCAGACATTAATGGAAAATTATTTCCTCATGATATATAACATTATTAGTTTTATTCAAATGCATAACTTGTATGTGTCTAAATGCTACCAGATCAGAACAATCGCTATTTTGCATTCACCCTGCTCTGATGCTAATGGCTTTGCAATGCAGAGGTTAAGGGAGAACAGACTGCAAGTGAATATACCATTTTAATTAAAAAAATTACAAGTCCTAGTTTCTAGATCTGAATATTTAAAATAGTATTTTCTTTGTCTGCCTTTATCTCGAAGATTATTTTTCTTAAAGTACATAAACTAGTTACTGAACGGCTTTTAGCAATTGAAGCAGAAATTAGGAATAACTGAGTACATAATCACTTGCAAATAAGAATGGCTAGAATGATAAAATAGTGCTCACATTAAATAGAATATACCACCCATCTTGCACATAGGAAGAAACAAGAGATCCATGGCTTTATATACCTAGAGGTTTATAAAGGTCCTACTAATGGTAGCAAGTACTTCATTGTGAATGTCGGGACTTCAGATTCCAGATTAGGACCGGTTGTTGCAGAAGGTGAAATGTGGTAAGGAGTACGAAGGAGCATTTGTGTCACAGATTTTTCAGATGGAGGGAATTAAAATTTCAAGGTTGGCATTGCAGCATATCCTAAACAAATACTGATGTCAAAAGAAAAAGCTGACTATGGAACATGAGGTTCTATTTTTGCACCAGGAAACAAAGTTAATCTGAGACAAGATTCTTTTGTGTGTGTGAAATTTTTTAGAAAAGAAAGAGGAGAAACGGAACCCATCCCAAAAGAGCTGGTCAAATTTTCTCAGCTGCATGGGTTAAATTTAAACTTTCGGTAGGATCACAGCAGTTACTATGTAGAAAGAGAAGGAAAGAGATGAGTGGGAACAGAGAGGTTTTCAAGGAGAGTTGAAGAGATTGATTTGATCTGAAAGTTTCAGGGGTTAGAAGTCATCGTGGTTGAGTACTGCCTATGAGTCGATGGAGACGAGGAGGTCAGGAATCAATGAATTGCTCTTTCTGCCACCTCCCCAGTTGCTATACCTGAACCTTATCTTTTCTCAGCATTCACTGGCACCTATTCCTACTCCAAGCCCATCTCAAGACCCACAGATCATATATTTCTGTCATTTGTCTTCTCATACTGATGGAAACAATAGGGCTCTGTCTTTTCCTTATTCCTCTCTCCAATTCTCCAAACTGAGCTCAATGTTGCCATTAGGGATAAAGGAACTGGGACCTCTTAGAGGGATTAAGGAACTGGATTACTGGTGCTAAACTGGGTTGCATAGCTACAGGAAAACCTTGGGATGCAGAATTTACTCTTCGTGAGGCCACTATGAAAGAAAAGTAAGTCCTGGGAGACTAGGAACCTGCCAGTGCATTCAGAAGAAGCTGCTGTCTCCTGCTACTTCCCCTCATTTTTCCACTGGCAGCAGCAGCAGCAGCAGCAGGGTAAAGGTCTGTGTTGGTTAGAGGATGCAGTTTACCTGTTGCCTACTGTACCCACTGCCTCAAGCCAGCTTTGAGTGCATCTATGATAAAATCAGCATTGCTGGAAACAGTTAAATGTCAACATTTTCCTAATAATGTATCCTTGTAATTTTCGGCTCCAGAAATATTGGGAAAGTTTAGTCCTCAGGCAATTGCACAGATGCTTTACTAACAGTTGTTTAGGGGGGTTTGTTTTTGTTTGGTTTCTTTTTTTTTTCTTCTTCTTCTTTGTTAAAAAGGAGCTTTTATGAGCCATGATTTTAATTTACTTTTCTTTTCTTGTGCATTTTACAAGTCTAAATGACAGTTCAGAGCTCCTGTAGTGTGACCACTTAACTTTACACCATGCAGATGTGTTCTGGTTCATATTTCATAAATCTTTGTGTTGATACAATGGTGATATGTGCAACATTTTCCTGAGATTCTAACTAAACATCTCATCCAAACAACACTGACAGTAATATGAGTCTTTCCACAGACTTCTTTTCTACAAATAGTATCCTATAAATATACTGCATTCCAAAATTTAGGAAGGAGTAACAAAATGTTATGGTTCCTTATGTTTTGGTGTATTTTTATTCACTGATAATGAGTAATATGAAGATGATGTCTGAAATTAGGATTAGTACATTTTTTTGAAATCATATATCAATCAACAAAAGGTTCCTTCTTGTTAAAGCATGCTAATTCACTAGGACAATTTAAAAGAAGCTTTTATTCAGAAAGAGAGAAAAATGCACATTCTGAATTTCGTGGTTTTTTTTCCTTTTTTTTTTTTTCTAAAACCCCCACAACTAATTGCAGTTTTAACATGTCAGTAGTTTTTAGTGGACAAAAAACCCAACCCAAAGGTTAAAATCTGTCAGCCAAGAAGAGTCAGCTGTGCCGTGTATAGTCCCTCTGTGAGACCTCAGCATGTGCTGTTGCTGAGCTGGTAGTGAGTCTGCAAACAGGGCTAGAGGAGAGATGGTCTCTGTACTGCAGAACAATAGCTTTAATAAAATGTGGGCTGTTGTCACAAGGGAGTGACCAACAGTGCTTTTTACAAAGCTACTTGACTTTTGCATATCCGTTGCTGGATGCCATAATCTGAAATCACAGCATTGTTGAGCAACCTAATCCCCTTTGTTCTCCTCTAATTTTGCAAGCCCTCAGGCTTTCTCTGATTCCTAAAGTAAAGTGCTCACACTTGAAACACATCTTTGTTTGCCTTGTTCTTTTTTCTCTTTTTATGCGAAACGCTTTTCTCTGGCTTAGTTGAATTTCGTGTCACAGCTATTTAAATAAAAATAGGAGCAAACCGGGAGAGAAAAACAAATGCAAAACAAAACTCCATTTAAAAGCTTTCTTCTGTTAAATAATACGATTTTGTTTTTTGTAGATCAATATGTTTTCCAAAAGAGCCATTGAAAATCAAACTGGGGAAAGTATGTACTGTGTGAAATGGACATGCAATAAATGCTTGAACCCATTTCAGAAATCTTAATTTCAGCAAAATATAGCACGGTGACATTCTTTCAAAGACATCCATCCTAATATTTCAGTTTAGCTTAAAGATGTTATGATACTTGATGTATCCTGTAAAGCTGTATCTTCATTTTTTTTGGATGCATGTTAAACTGTACTGCATATACTTTGATCCCTTATCAGTTCCTGTATCTATGAATCAAGTAATGAATTTGTGATAACATTGCCATCAGAGTTAAAATGAACTTCATAGACTTGGTGCAAGAATTCTGTATGTAGTAGTTTCTGATGACTTCACCTGTAAGATGATCTTACAAACCAGGGTGATGCATAAGATATAGTAGTAACAACATGATTTCTTCCCTTGTGTTGTTTAGGTGCACTTGTGACCTATGTAACTATATATAAGTTCCATTTGGTCACAGCAATTGTGAATGCTGACTGCTGAGAAGGTCACTAATGGTTTCCAAATATATTTGCAGGCGTACTAGACGACAAGACATCCGAAATGGAGACCCACTTACCCACTGCTCAGATCTGCAGCATCATGGTGAGTTCTGGGTATGACTGAAATACAACTAATTTGTATGTAATTTACAGGCTGTGCATGAGAAGAGTAGGAAACACGTGATGATTAGTTGGTGGAATTCTTTTGAACATCTGGTAAAGATGAATATAATACATCATTATCCCAATTTAGATTGCTTACCATGGTCTGTATCAGACACTAAAAGAAGTTGGTTGGGTGTTTTTTTCCTCAGGTTAACAGTTTTAAGCATTTTAATTTTTCTGCTTTGCTTACTTGATAATATCACACCATCAGGCTAGTTTTACAATGTCAGAAAAGAGTCATATCTCCTTCAGAACAGCAATAAATAAGTACATGTTGCTTCACATAGTTTGCATAGGATAATAAGCAAGCACATAACTAACTATCTTGGCTAATTACAGAATGTTTTTATTGTGGGTCCCACACCACCAACCCTTAAAATCAGGACATTCCATGTATTAAGCCTGTCCTGTGTGCTTTTAGCATAGGTTTTCTTTGACATTTTTTGGGTTTGTCTTTTGTTGGTTGTTTAATTTTTCACAGTGTATTGACCAGATCTTCCTATCTTGAATTGTTTGTCTAATAAGCTTCTCACAGTTACTAATTTATTGCCAGACTCTTTTTAAAAGATCTTCACTCGGAAAACAAAAATATCCGTTTTTCCTTAAGTGAACACTTAGGCAATACTTCCCTCTGCTGGAAAAAATGATTACTCATGCTTGTGGTACATCTTTAGTAACGGCTGAACCACCGGGCACATTTCTGGGAAAAATAAAAATATGTGGTTGAAAGTGGAGATACCTCAAAAACCTCATGTCCTTTGAGTCCTTGTATGAACAAGAATAATAAATAGTCCAAAATCATACTTCTGTGTCAGGTAAAATTCACCACTGCTACAATTCAGTAATACTTTTCTCTGTCTTCCTTTTCAATCATTTGAAACTCGCAACTAACATTAGTATAGCCTCTCTTTTTACTTCTTGATTGTCAGACTCAGGGTAAGATACTCAGAAGGTAAAAGGGTTTAGAAAAGTGCATGACTAGGCTATGATCAATAAGTAGCTTTCACACTCCGAGAACACAGGAACATACAATTTAGATTTTAACTAGTCAATGCAGACTAGTTTGCAAGTGTTGACTACCATGTAGTCACTTGTATGTTATCTAGAAATACTTACAGTGCAGATGAAACCATTCATATATTAAGGCTGAGAAGACATTTTTCAGTTCCCCAATAGGAAAGTTTCACTAGGCACTAAACATGGATTTACTTACTAACAGAAGCATGCCTGAACTTTACCTTTTGGCTATATGGACATATTATTCATGAGTAAAATGATGATCTGGGCTACCACACATTCATTTTTGTAACCTTCTCTTGCCCTTTCTAGCTGTGCTTTATACAACTGTAGGTCTGTTCTTTATCTTCACAGACAAGGAAAGGATTTCAAAACAATTTGTTTTTTATATCTTCCCATATTTGGTAAATATATTTTTCAGAAAAGATATCTTCTGTCCAAAGGGATGTGAATAATCCAGCACAGTTTTTTCATTACAGCAATCATAAGAACTCAAGGTCAGCAAAAAACTATTTTATGGTCCACCTCATCACAAGGAGCTTTAATACAGCTTTGTCAAAATGAGCAGAGCACATATGAGACAAGATATCACTGAAAATTTCATTTAATGTTAAAAAATGAATACAGCATGATTAGAAGAATTAATAACTTACAAAAAATACTGAGGGAATTCAGTTCTAGGACCTAGACTTTAAGGAAGCACTTTAATAATGGATGTTTTACACAAGTTTTGAGTGCAATTTTCCCTAAATTAATTCTGAGTTGTAAATCTATAAAATTTGCCTATTTTTACTTGTAATTTGCACATAATTATGCATCATACAGAAAGTTTCATGGCCCATAAATTCCTATTCCAACTTATATTGGGTTTTTTCCTTGGTTGTGTCGAGTAGTTTCCTGGACAACAGATGAAGAACTGGATTTTTCAATAGCCAAAAATCATTTACTACTTGTCCACACATTCCTTTACAGTATCTGCTAGTTGTTTCTCTATGTAAACCAAAAACAAATAAAAAAAATCTTAACCTTTTAATTTATATCTCACTGTTAAAGACATTGCAGAAACTGACTTTAATATCAATGTAAACAATAATGCGTTTAATATGGTTTAGGTTGCTACTTCAGTTGCCCTTTTGTGCACACGTAAAAGAAGTAGTGTAAAATAACTGCACAGAAACATTAGAGGAAGCTGAGGATCCTTCACTGTACAGGTGTTTGCCCAGACATTAATGCTTAATCTAAGAGCGTTATCACCTTGGTGTCAGTGAAATAACTTTTTTTTTTTTTTGTTAAAATGTAAAATGCTAGTACAATAAAGAAATTATTCAGGTTTGTTGATTTTTTTAAGTAGTTGTAGAACAAGAAGTCTACTTAGACTTCAGCAAGGCCTTTGACACCGTCTCCCACAGCATTCTCCTGCAGAAGCTGGCTGCTCACGGCTTGGACAAGTGCACTCTGTGCTGGGTTAAAAACTGGCTGGATGGCCGAGCCCAGAGAGTGGTGGTGAATGGAGCCAAATCCAGCTGGCGACCGGTCACCAGTGGTGTTCCCCAGGGCTCGGTGTTGGGACCAGTTCTGTTCAACATCTTCATAGATGATCTGGACGAGGGGATTGAATGCACCCTCAGTAAGTTTGCAGATGACACCAAATTGGGTGGGAGTGTCGATCTGCTGGAGGGTAGGAAGGCCCTGCAGAGGGATCTGGACAGGCTGGATTGTTGGGCTGGGGCCAACAATATGACGTTCAACAAGGCCAAATGCCGGGTCCTGCACTTTGGTCGCAACAACCCCAGGCAACGTTACAGGCTTGGGCAGGAGTGGCTGGAGAGCAGCCTGGCAGAAAGGGACCTGGGGGTATTGGTTGACAGCTGCCTAAACATGAGCCAGCAGTGTGCCCAGGTGGCCAAGAGGGCCAATGGCATCCTGGCTTGTATCAGGAATGGTGTGGCCAGTAGGACCAGGGACGTGATAATCCCCCTGTATTCTGCACTGGTGAGGCCTCACCTCGAGTACTGTGTTCAGTTTTGGGCACCTCACTTCAAGAAGAATGTTGAGCTTCTGGAGCGTGTCCAGAGAAGAGCAACGAGGATGGTGAAGGGTCTGGAGAACAGGGCCTACGAGGAGCGGCTGAGAGAGCTGGGGTTGTTTAGTTTGGAAAAGAGGAGACTGAGAGGAGACCTTATTGCTCTCTACAACTGGAAATGGTGTCATTTCCAGCCTTAAAAATTCTATGATTCTTTGATTCTAAGAAGCACCTTCCTTTATGTCTTTTATCCCAGGGGAAGCTCAAAGAATCACTCTGAATTTAATTGTATAGTGTGATTCATTCATCTTCAAACTAATACTGGTATAAGTACTTAGTCTTTCATACTTATTTTGTTATGTCAGAAATTATGTATTTAAAGGGTATTTATCAAGGTAGTAAACCGATACTGCTGTTGGGCTCACTTTGGGAATTACAGCTCTCAGACAGGATTTTGGTTTGTATTTCATAATCAACTTCATGACTTCTATAGTTTTCTAATTCCTCCAGCTGCTCTTCTCAACTTCATAGACTTTCATTCTTCCTTCTAGTCTCTTCAGCTTTTCTCTCAGTACCAGAGCTGCACACCAATCCCGTGATTATTCCATCATTTTACTTACTTCCCTGCACTCCATGTGCTCAGTATTACTTGAACTCTATAGACAGTTCTGGACCTGTCTTCTGATCCCTTAAATCATAGAAATGGAATTTGAAGGATCTCTTAAACCCTTCCTCTTCTCATTGCATGATTGTCACCCAGAATATATTTAATGGAGATATGAGGAAATTTAAAGGGTGTTTCCAGCACCTTCCATGCTGATCTCTAACACACTAGAATGCCACAGACCAGATCCAGGAACACACTCAGAAGTTTGAAATGGTGCCAGACTTCCATGAAAACTTGTGATTAGTTTCTTAGACACTAAGGATATCCTAGGAACCTATGTCTTCCATCAGAAATTTCTTTAAATATTCTTAAAGAAATATTAAGCAATATTCTTAAAAATATGCTACTGCTCATGGACAGTAGGACCTTTGCCTAAAAAATATCTATTTTTGTTCTTTGTACTGATATTTAGGATCTAGAAGACTCTCTTTGGATCTAGTGAGACCAGTTTTACATGTGCTCTGCTCCTGTATAACTCACTTGGGCTATCCTCTGTTCAGGAGAATATAGTCAAGGGGTTCTGCTAGCTGCCTATGAGTAACTTGCTGGTTAAATCAGCTATATGGAATGTGGGAGAAGAGTCAAAATCCATTTAGGCTTAGGAGATTGACTTATTAACTCTACTCCCAGTACAAGCACCCAAAGTATCAGATTGCTGTTGTTGAAGTCAGACCATTGTGCAACCATGATTCAAGTTCATGGAGCCTGTGAGAGAGGAATTGAAATGAAGCATGCATCCTAGATGGAAATCCTTGTGTTTCCATCCTTTGTTTTGGAAACCTGTACATATCTGTTTCACATCATGGTAGCAGTAGTGTGTGTGTCCCAGGCTATAAAGGGGACATTTCCTACTGAATGCCTTATGCTGCAGCCCTACATGTGCTAGCTGTTGTGGATCCTAGTTCAGATCAGTCTGCTGCATGTTGACTATGTGAGGATCTTTGGCTGCCTGCTCAGACATGTGAACTCTGTTCCTAAATTAGACTACCTAACTTGAAACAGAAGAGTCAGGACATCTGTCAGCCATTCACAGTGTTGAATCTGGACCGATGAGTTATCAGCCCGTCATTTCCATTTCCAACCTTTGTCTTGTCATGTTTAATTATATTCAGTTAACGTCTTCACATACTTCCAGTTCCATTGTTTCACTGACACAAATTCACCTATGACCACTGGTACCCTTGGCTACTTCCTCTTCCCTTACCCTTCTCTTGCTGCTTTGCTTTTTAATTCATTCCTCTGTTGCTCCTCATCATCCTGGCCCAAAGCTGCACTGACATTAATTGTAGGGATGTGGTTTCTGAGAGATGTCATTAAAGTTGTTTCAGTTGTTTATACAGCACCCCACTTACTTGCTGGAAAGGTTCACAATCCAGCAGAGAAAAGCAAGCTAACCCATTCCTAATTTGTTTAGTGTTAATAGGCCATTAGATGTTTCCTTACTGAGAACTGGGCAAGCACTGGCTCCTATTCAGTCCCCCAGTTCCAGTCACCCATCCCCTCTCAGGGTTGCAAGCCATTATAGAAAGACATACAATTTCTGTATCAATGTAAACCAAGAACTCAATTGTATTTTTACCTTTGGCTCCATCATTTAGCAACCAGCCTGTATTTGATAAACAACATGGCAAATATATAATAAAGGCACAGTGAAAGCAAACAAAACTTGATAAAGATTTGAAAGAATTTAATTAGTCATCACTTTCCTATTAAAACATACCAAAAGAAATTCCTTAAAGATTTCTAGAGCTAAAGATAAAAAAGGAAAATAGAAAAAATGACAATAGCAAAGAGACAGAAAACCCCATGAGATCAACACTATGTTAAATAGCTTGCCAACCCCTTCCTCTGCATCTACTCTCCAGCATTATTGTAGTGTTGCCACATAAGTCCATAGCAGCTTTTTAAAGAGCTAAGGTGGAGAGCTGAAATATGATGCCTCACAGCCTCTGCGGTATTGGAGGAGAATCAAATGCCATGTAAGACCTATAGCTATGTGATATTTCCAGCAAGTTGATGAATATCTTGAAACATTGTTGTTACAAAAGGAAGTAATTTATTTAACTTCTTTTTCCCCTTCCATAATGTCTGGTTTATTAACCTCATTACATTTCCATAAATTATATCAGTATGAGAGGAAATGATTAATTGAAGATTGTTTCCTCAAAAACATTATTCCTGGTCATTAACAGCTTCAGCAAACTGCAGTGCCATATAATCTAAACATGTTATACTGCTTTTAAATAACCTAATGTTTTATTACTCTGCTCTAAAGTATTATGATCATAGAGCCCAGGAGGCATCATTACAGACATTCTGCAATTACACCCTGAGTTTTCTCACTGCACACAGTTTGCTATTAAAATTCTTCTTGTATCTTAGATGTTTTCCTTGATGAATATTAATTAGGTTTAGACAAAATTTCACAATGAAATTCATTAAATTCACGTTTGAGATGTTAACAGCTTCTAGGATTTAAAATACAAAAATAGTTAAAAAAAACCCAACCCTACCAGAGATCCTTACAAAGATAGACATCTTGATGGAGATTTTTCAAATGGCATACTGATGTGAGGAAATTTTTATTTTAGGGTTTTTATCTTCAAACATCTTAAGGGGCCTGATTTCTAAAATAACAGATTCACTTAGCCATTAAGATTTTTCTTTCTTGGTAATTTTAATTTTTTTCTTGCCTTACAGATAACCCAAGTGGTCAGACTCTGGAGGAAAAGATTATCTATGGCGTAGAGAACAGCAGCACTTTTCTTGAGTGCAGTCCAAAATCTCAGCGTGCTGTAGTGTACTGGCAATTCCAGAAGCAAAATGATGACCGCAAAGAAGAGGTACAATAGCAAAAAAATAAGAGATGCAGCTAGTCTTCTCTGTGAAGATATACCTGAACCTGAGTCCTTCCCTGAATAATGTCCATCTTTATTTTTATTTAGCAGAATTTCTCTTGAATCTTATCATTTCTGTGGTTCTTCACCATATACGTAATCTTACCATAAAGTCACATAAGCTTTCTAAGAGTGTGATGTCAGAAAAGATTCATATCCTTTCCCTGGTCAGACCACCTGCAGAACACATTGGCTTTCCAATAGACATCTCAGAAACACTAAAAGTTACCATGCAATCTAAGTGACACCTAAAACATCATACAAGGAGTACACTGAACTTTGATATTGCAAAGACCTTAAAGCTGCTTCTGAAAAAGGGGCTAAGTGCATTCATTTAATTCTAATTATACTGTTTGACTAAAAGGCAGTCTAACAGGAACATTTCCTATGTTCTGCATGCTCTTACGACTTTTCTTCTGGTAAGACACAGACAATAACTGAGAGCTGTAGTGGACTTAAGGTTATGAAAAGTTATACATTTTTTTCATCACAAGCAACAACTGACTTGCACTGCTTGCATTGCAATAAGCTGATACTTTACTTTTTCTCTTGTCACCAACATTCCTATGTTACTACTCATCGTGATCCTCAAGTCCTGTTACTTCCAAGCTAGGTCACACAAATCTTATAAGAATCTACAGAGAATGTACTGAGACCAAAACAGGAAACAAAAGCTTTTTTGTTGCAGTGAGCTAGTCGTAAATATACCCAAACTACTCTGAAAAACTATGGGTTTTTAAGCATACACTAAATACTTAGTTACATTAGCAGCTTTAGATACTTCTGCCCTTTGCTTTGTTTGCATAAGTAGTAAATTATTCAGAATTTATTATTGGTGGAGAGAGCAGCAGGTTTGTCCCCTTTCTGGCTGTGGTGACATGTGCATTCAAAGAAAAATTTTATTCCAAGATATTAATTAATTTGGAAAAAAATATACTATTGTAGACAATTACTTAAAACTTTGTGCTCGAATCCCTGTTGCTTCTTTGAAAATTCTCCACTCATGCAGAAATCCTTTCTGTGCACAAGGGCTTTTGTAGTAAGGAGCAATAGGAACACAGAAAACCTTTCCTACATATGTGTCCAAGCTTGACTAAAAGATAAATATGACCTAAGTAATACAGCCATATGCACCCGTGTTGACTCTGCTGCTATAGGCTTGCATCTTCTGTAATCTTACCAGCAAATCCATCAGCAGCAGGGAAAAAGGAATAAAATTTTAATCTTCCAAACTCTCTTTGCAGCCCTTCAGTGGTTTTTCCCAGAGTAACTGAGATGACTGGGAAAGGGTTTTTATTCATGTGGTTTTGGGGATTTTTGGCTAAGTTTTACCAGCTGAAAGGACTATTACTAAGGACCTAGTATGGTTAGAGGATAATTTGGCACATATATGAAAGGTAAATAATGAAATGGCCACATTTTTTCCCATACAGATAAAAGTGGATGATCGGATGATCCGGACAGAACAGGGCCTATTGCTACGAAGTCTTCAACGGAGAGATTCTGGTATTTATTTCTGTCATGCTGTGGAGCATGGCTTCATGCAAACTTTGCTCAAAGTGACCCTGGAAGTAATAGATACTGACCACCTGGAAGAGCTGCTCCATAAAGAGGAAGATGGTGATGCCTCCAAGACTAAGGATGCTACCAATAGCATGACACCCAGTCAAAAGATCTGGTATAGAGACTTCATGCAGTTAATCAATCACCCCAATCTCAACACAATGGATGAGTTCTGTGAGCAGGTTTGGAAAAGAGACCGCAAACAGCGCCGGCAAAGGCCTGCCAGTGCGCAGGTGAATACGAATAAGTGGAAGCACCTACAAGAGAATAAAAAAGGTAGGAACAGGAGGACCCATGAGTTTGAGAGGGCACCACGGAGTGTCTGAGCTACATTACCTCTAGGAACCTCATCCAAGTAGAAACTTGTATAGACAGATAACTGGAAAAAAATGCAATATTCATGAACTTTTTCATGGCATTATGTGGATGTTTACAAGAGTGGAAAGTTCAAACAATTTCCACCAAGTTTAAATAAAATCCATTTCTAACTTTCCTATAAGTCCTTCCTCTCTGATTGTAAGACCAGAAAGACCAGAGTTTCAAGGATCATAATTCACCCGGACCTAGCTTACTGCTCAAAAAATTCTGCAAGTGTTCAGCAAGTTTTGCTTTCTCTTTTGCCTGAGATGTAAACAAAATGCTGTATTTCATGCTGTCATCTTAAAGAAAAGAAAAACAAAACCCACCTTTCATCATCAGCACTACCATTTCTAGACTTATATATATAAGACTGCATGAACTCATTAAGCTGATGAACGTCTAAACACGTGATTGGACACAAGGATTTTGTTCTTGCTTGGTCTACCAGTTTTCCTGTTTATATGTAATAGAAGAGGAAAAACAATACTAAATGAGATTGTCTGTGGAAATCTGAACAACATAAGCCATCCATCACCTAGAAGAACAAAAATAATGTGGAGTACACTGGCCTACTACTGATGACTTCTTTCAGCTTTGATCTAAAGATGTATTTTATTAAAACTATAATTTAAATGTACTATGAAAAATATGCAGCAAACATTAGCTCTTTTCTAAAATAGATTAGACTTTTTGTGTTAGAAATGTTGTACTTTCTAATTATTGGTTTAGAGGAAAAAAATGACAACTTCCAATTATGAGCTGCTTTACATTTTTCTTTGGAAAATCTTCCAGGGGAGCTAGTCACATTGCATTTAACCTTCTCCCCTCTCAGTAATCTATATGACATGTAACTTCAAAACAATTTTTAAGCTAAACTATTTTAACATGAAAGTCGTTGTATAGCATGGAAGTCTTCTGCATTCTTTTTTTCTAAGTACGGTATTTGAAATGAATCACCCTGTATAATACCTTGCTATAGATCGAACCAACAAAGAGGAGAGCATTGGTTTTCAGTTGTATATTTTTTTTTTTAATTAAAAAGTAAATAGCATTAAAATACCCTCTACTAATTACACTCTTGCTTTCTTGGTTCGTAAATATTTGTGAATGCTAATATTTAAATACTGTGGCTCACAGACTGTCATATATTCATGAGCAAAGCTCACACTCAGTTTAAAGAGTTTTGTTCCCAGCTCAGTGCTGGAAATATGTCCACACTGCTGATTCTCAGTGCTCCATTCTTTCTGTCAGCCAGATCATCCAAATGCAAAGTACCAGCACTAGGCCATATAAACAGTAACCTCCAAGCCAGCTCTCTGTTCTAAGATCTAAGGGACAGTTTTGTCTGCTGAAGTAGTAAATCGATGAAGTTCAGCTTAAGACTAGTTTATATTACAAGATGATTTGGTCCTGCACTTTTGTCTTATTCTATACACAGGAGAGCAACAGGGTAAAACAGACAATGTACTTGCACCACAAGTGTCAGTTTAGGGTTATAAGTTGTGGATTTATTCACCTCAGCACAGATGTGCCTTTGGTCCCCAGATCTGTGGTGTTCAGTTCTTTTGAGGTCATCATTCTCCAGCTTCCCATATATCATCTTGTTAGAGTTTGTAAATTACATAATTTCAAGTAATTTCATTGTGGGGAAAATTACCAGAACAAAGTCCTTAGTTTGCTAAAGGAGCTTTTATATTAAAATGTGTCTGTATTTATGACTGATCCGTTGGGGTTTTTTTGTTGTTCATTCCAGATTATGTAATTTATCAATCACTACACTATCAGCCTTATCAGATACAATATAACACAACTGTTGCGACAGCTTCTTTCATGACAAGTCCCAGCCTTTTTGCCATTCACTAATTCAAGTAGCCTTCTGATTAGTGAACCTTCAGGTTCTTGCCTCCAAAGCAATTGGATTTTCATGAATAGCCCAGTCACTTTAGTTCCCTTTGAATCTTGCAGGGGATGAAGCAGAATTTTTTTTTGCTTGTTTTTTAATTCATTAGCAGAAAAAAATCACTGAATAGACCAGGACAAGGCTATAAGGCCGTGTTTTAGAAAAGCACTTGGGAATATAGTATAAAACAATTTTAAGTCTACCTTAAATTTAACTTGACTCATGGAATCCTAGAATCCTAGAATGGGTTTGTGTTGAAAGGGACGTTAAAGATCAACTAGTTTCCACTCCAGTAGCCCAGAGGGACCACAGTCTCATCCAGCCTGGCCTTGAACACTACCAGGGATCCAGGGGCAGCCACAGCTACTCTGGGCAACCTGTGCCAGTGCCTTATGACCCTCATCATGAAGATTTTTTTTCCTTCTATCTAATCTAAATCTAACCTCTTTTACTTAAAAGTGATTGTCCCTTGTCCTATCACTCCCTGCTCTTGTACACAGTCCCTCTCCTGCTTTCCTGCAGGACCCCTTTAGGTACTTGAAGGCTACTGTAAGGTCTCCCTAGAGCCTTCTTCAGGCTGAACAATCCCAACTCTCTCAGCCTGTCTTCATAGAAGAGGTGCATCAGCCCTCTGATCATCTTTTCAGCCCTCCTCTGGACTCACTCCAACAGATCCAGACCCCAGAGCTGGACACAGTGCTCCAGGTGGGCTCTCATGTGAGTGATGTAGAGGGGGAAGATCACTTCTCTCAACCTGCTGGTCACACTTTGTTTGATGCAGCCCAGGATACAGTTGACTTGCTGGTCTGGAAGGATCTCCTTTGGACTCCTGAGAACATTGATATGCTGTTAAATCCCCATGCTTTTATGCTGTTCTAAACAGGGATGAATTAAAACACAGTTCAACTATGTCCTTTCCTCTACAGAAGTATTATTTTTTCTGCTGAGTTTATGATTTATTTCTGACCATTGTTTTCATCTGGAGTATTTAACTGTAATCACAGAATACTTTTTAGCCTTTTGTGTAGGGCTATTTTGTACCATCAAGTCATTAGAAACTTCTTTGTTACCGAAGGAAACAGTTTGAAAACTGATTTAAACAAACCCTAAATTACTTTCTTTCTTGTTTTACATATTAATGGAACTGCTATGTTACTTTTTTTTTCTCCAACATGCTCATAACAATTGGTTCTATAGCAACTTGCTGCAAAAAATCAAACCCAACCTATTCCACCACCCTGAAGAAGAAACATATTAAGTCAGGATTCTAGGATATGTTTTTCTAAACATAGAAAGATAATCTGTGGGAGCAAAATTATAGAAGTTGCATTATTTTAATCATGACATGGCAGTCAAATTGGACATTTGGTAATTGGACAATTTCAATCCAATCCTCATTGATGTGAGTAATCTTGTTTATGTCTTTGTATTTGCTTATATAAATAACATGGCAGAGAGTCAAGCCAGCAGTGGAAATATTTGATTTTCAGGCTCATATTATAGTCAAGTTAAAACAGCATTTAATACTAATGTGTAATGAACTTTTTAAAAGAATATAGGCCTTCATGAATTAATGTACAGAAAGATTCCCTGCAGTTTCAGTAACACTCATACCCCTGTTTGTGTCATTGTTTAAAGCAACATAAAATTTAAAGGTACAAATGATACAAATGGTATTTCCATAAATCATCAGTAAAACCCTCAAAACCTCTAGTTACAGGCTTTAGAAAAAATAAGTAAAAAGTTCTGTTGCAGCTGGAGAGAAAGAAAGGATTTCATCTATAATCAGAAAGATCTATTTTGATTTGTTTTAATGTATCAATTTTCAAGGAACAAAAATGCATTTAATCTTATTCTTACTCATCTACACTTTGCCCTTTCATGGATCACTGAAGATGGGGATTTGTTCAATGGCTCCTAAAAACTGTATGGTTATGTTTAAACTATAACATCAAACTGAGAATATGTGCATCTTTGCAGAACAGAGTTAAATCTTCATGACCCAATAAAGTCACTATGTAAAAAAAAATTAATAATTAAGTTAAATGCATGTGAATGCGCATTTACTGATCCTTTTTATGTATTATTTAGTGAATATCAATGGTATGTGTTTAATAGTTCAGTTTTTGCTACCTACACATTAGCCTAAAGAGGTGTAAATATTTTTGACTAGATAAGGAGGTACAGTGTAAAGTACTGTTATCTAGAGGTACTCCATTTCGGTGTGTTCAGCATAATACTAAAATGCAAGATTTTGCCACACAGGAAATAAGGTGGTTTATTTGCTGTATCAGTGACACAGTTATGTGCTTACTCTTTAAGCGCATTCCTCACTGAGTGGTAAATAACTCTACTTCTGTATTTATCACTTCAATTCAGATGGGAACTAGAAAACTGGAGAGAAAAAAATGTAATGAAACTGCTGCTGTAAATTATTTCTTTTAGCATGTATTCAGTTGTTAAATAAACATTTCTTCCAAATATTTTAAGTTCTCTGTCTTGACTGTTTACATGAATATGTGCCCTGTAACCTTCATAAGCTTATGGAGTCCACTGTTAATACAATGCTATCACTGCACATGAGCTCTGTTTACTAGGCAAGAAGGGGTGCAATTTTTATTAATGATATCTATTGTTTCTTTTTGAAGGCTACAAACTAATAATTCCTGAAATGAAATCTACAAACTTACCTTCAGCCTGTCTTTTGATACAGCTGTATGGACTTGTGCAGATAAAGCCACACATATCCATGAGCCAAACTGTAAATCAGCCTGCAAGCCACGCAAATGCCAACGAGTTGCTTCACCTGATGAAATTCAGTGTGTGCTGCTAATGGCTTAGTACACCTATGGTGCTTCTCTTCAGAAACTGGCTTGCATAGACAGCAAGTAGAATAAATCATGTTCTGCCTGTTATTCACAGAATCACAGAATATTAGGAGCTGGAAGAGACCTCGAAAGATCATCCAATCCAACCCCCCCTGCCCAAGCAGGATCATCTAGAGTAGATCACATAGGAACATGTCCAGATTGGTCTTGAATGTCTCCAGAGAAGGAGACTCCACAACCTCTCTGGGCAGCCTGTTCCAGTGATCTGTCACCCTCACAGTGAAAAAGTCCCTCCTTATATTAAGATGGAACTTTCTATGTTCCAGTTTGGAACCATTTCCCCTTGTTCTATCACTGGCCATCACTGAGAAGAGCCTGGATCCGTCTTCCTGACACTCACCATTTACATATATATATAAATGTTAATGAGGTCATCCCTCAGTCTCCTCCAAACTAAAGAGACCCAGCTCCCTCAGCCTGTCCTCATAAGGAAGATGTTCCACTCCATCATCTTGGTGGCCCTGTGCTGGACTCTTTCAAGGAGTTGTATGTCCTTCTGGAACTGAGGGGCTCAGAACTGCTGTCTACCAGGACCCTCAGGTCCCTCTCACCGCTAATCCATTCAGCTTTAGCCATGTTCCTTCCTGCAAAGCAGGGATAGAGATACGCAGTTCAAAATGATGCTGTAAAGAAGTTTTATGGTTACTACTGTCTTCTGAAAATGAAAATAAGCCCTCAGCAACTCAGTGGGATACAAAACATGTCTGCAAATACAGCAAGGACAGAATGGATGTGGCAAGCTGTGAATATGCTGAGAGACCAGAGTAGGTTTCAGACAGTGGGTTTTTTTTTTTGTTGGGGTTTTTTGGGTTGTTTTGGAGATTTTTGTCTGTCCAGTGTAGGGATTATAAATAATAACAAAGGAAGATCCTTGTTGCTGGATGTAAGCAAGCTGCATCCTTTGCTAGAACTCCCTGCAGAACACAGCTAAACTGATTGTCTTCTGCACTACTTTGCTACATTGCCAGGAATGCGCAATGCCTAGGGACAACCTTCACTGACACTGAGTAGGAAGAAAGAAGAAACCTTTAGGGTTTGGTGCTTGTTNCACACACACACACATGCACACATTTAAACAGTCAGCTTTCACTGACATCAAATCCCCTTTTCCCTAAAGTATTTGAGGCTCTACTTGTAATTCTAGTGCATCTCTGAAGAACACGTTTGGCGGCCTCAGCTATAAATTGTTATAAATGTTTCCTTTGTGAAGACTGAAACACATTATTCTGTTTCCTTACAGGTCACATTCACTGAGCTCCCCATCAAACATATATTTAATGGGAGGCAAAGTTATGATGGCTTTTCCAAAGCCTAAAACAAAAGGACTATTTTCCCCAGAATGCTTAGTAACAGGATACAAGTAGATCAGAGTATTAGTCAACCCATCAGATTCTTTGCTCCCCATAAATATTCGAATGAAAGGTTGGAGAAGCTTCATAGAAAAGTTAGAAACTGGAGAAAAGCCTTTGTTTGGCCTTTTTTTGTACTGGAATTTATCAAAAGTTGATGTTCTGGAGAACTTCGGGGTGATCTTGACTAAATCCCTAAGATCTAGTGAAGCAATTTCCATACTGAAAAAGTTTTCACTTAGGTTAAGAGAGCAATCTCCCTTTCTTTCAAAGCATTTTTTTTACCTTTTTAGGAAATGGGGCTCCGTTTGCCTCACTATTAATGCAGAAAGGTCATTACATAGTTTCTACGGTCCCTGCCGAAGGCTAATGTCTTCTTCCACACACATGGGAAACCATGTTTCTGATGACCAAGTCATCCTGAGCTGCTCTGTGTCTAGGCACTCCAACCAAAGCAGCACACAGCCTTCTCTTGCCACAGTCCTAAAAATGTCGTGTTATCATTGTCAGTGATAAAACCAGACTTTGGTGGCAGTGAGTCAGGATGTTTCCATTTAAGTCTATTGGAGACTTAGGAAAGTGGGGCTAGGTCAGACTGGCCCTTTGAGACAATAAGTCTTAGGAAGTAATATGGATGCTAATGTGCCGATGAAGGCTCGAGTATAAAAACCTTCAACAAATTTTAGGTGTGTGGGAGGTGCTGCTCTTTACTGCTCTATACTGCTACAAGACTGGCCATGAGCTGGAGCTGGGTGGTGGCAGCAATGGAAGCTCAAACAGTCCTTACTGTATCACTCTTGATCATCTGAGGTTCTATTTAACTTCTAGATTTAGAGATAGTTTTCAGTCTTCTGAAAGCCCAAAATAACCAACTGTACCCCAACAGTCAAATCTGTTTTAGTTTAATTGACCCAGTTTAGCTGATATTAAAAAAAAACAAACAAACAAAAAAAAAAACCAAAACCCAGAAACAACTCACTAGAACGTAAATCTAAACAGTGAATTATAAACACAGAGTTATAATCCTATGAGGGTGATGGAGCACGGGAGCAGGCTGCCCAGAGAGGTTGTGGAGTCTCCTCTGGAGACATTCAAGACCAATCTGGACACGTTCCTGTGTGATTTGGTCTAGGTGATCTGGCTCAGGCAGAGGGGTTGGACAAGATGATCTTTCGAGGTCCCTTCCAACTCCTAACATCTGTGATTCTGTGATAATCCTCTTTCTTTGAACAACAAGACCTCATAAAAAGGACAAGCTAAGCATTCACCCCATGTGTGAGCCTGCCATGTCTGTCAATACCTCAACACTTACTGCTGAGCAACATTTGAGAGTCTTTTTGTCTTATTTTGGTTTTATTTGAGGAAGTTTTGAAGGATGATTCTTGTTTAATACACAGGCCCAATGTTTTTTCAGAACATTCCACCTTACAGTATGGTGTAAATTGAATGCGATGGTCTGTCCTGCGAACAAAACTCCTTTTTACGCCCCTCAATATAGGATAGCCCTGCAGTTTGTATTACTTTATGTAGTCATTTCTCTGGGAGTTTCACTGTCATCTTTCCTTGTGAGTGTGTTTGCATGAGTTGTGTTTGCTTATGCAGAGGCAAATGGGCATGCAAGTTTCTGCATGGGAAAGGGATTAAGAGACTCCATTAACTAGAACCAGTATACCAAGGAAATATCAGATGTGACTTGAATTGAATGTCTCATTTCTTGCTGTAGATGGGAGCACAAGAGGAAAAGCACAGCCAAAAGAAATGCAGAGATTTTAGCTGTGTTTTGCAATGCCTAGTCCCTTAGGTCCTTTGGTTTCACATGCCACTTTTTTCTTGGTTTTTAGCACTAGATAGAAAAAAAGGAATTCCTATAAACTCTGCTTTCACTGAACAATACCACATTGAATAGCTCAATAAACCAGAACAAACAGACAGACTATGCAAGTTCCTCCAAAGAAGGATTAACTTTCTACTTCTGTTTGTTATTTTATTATTATAGTAGGGCCACTGGTACTCTTTCCACTAGGGTTTTGTCAGCACTTCCATTATGAAGGCCTCTTTTTAGGGCTTTATAGTTTTGTCTAAGGTAATTCACTACAGTTTAAGGGTTTTAAGTATCAGCTTTTAATCAAGAAATTATTTTACAGTTCCTAAAAGAAAATCACTAAAATGTGATGAACACATTTTTTGAAAACTAATGAAAAATTGCAACTTCAGCCATGTTTGGTGTTTCCTTAGTGGCTGTATAAAAAATTAGGAACTGTGTAATTCTCATCAGTGAACTTAATGATAAGCTTCACACTTCACTGGACTCATGTTTGTTTTTGAAACATCTGCATGCTCATCAGAGGTCATGAATCAGACGCCTTCTTAAGCACATTCTTGTATAATTATTCATATCTTGCTCACATGTTGCCATTCCTACAGTGTGTTCTGCACACTGTATGTTTTCTTGCATCATATGATTCTATCATGCCTGAGTCTCTTCATTTAAGTTGATTTTTATTGCTCTTCTATGTAAAGATAATGTAGACTCAACTCCTGGCCCAGTTTAATAGCTGGCTGATGTCCATACAGATGAAAGAGATTGTGCTGTTTTGTAGATTAGGTAGTTAATGAGAAGTGACCATTTTTGTCCTTTTTTGTTCTGCATTAATTGATATTTAGATACAACTGATCTAGGCCTGTTAGAGCACTGTGGAATTTTTCAATCCTTGTGCTCAAAATGTTACTTATGAAAGCTGATCAGTTGTAACAGAACTTCAAACTATGGTAAGTATTTCACGTATTACACATATTTGTTATATTCACTAACTGGAGGGGAAAAAATGTTTGCATGTGTAAGAATTAAACTGTTATAGTTAAGTTCACTGTTGCATGTCAAAATAGGAGACATGATGCAGCTGAAAAAATCTTCTTTGGACACTTACTGCTCAGCAAATAATAATTCTTTGTCTCCTAGAAATTCTCCCTTTTGGCATTCACTGTGCTTTGACAATATGTTGGCAATTGTACATACTGTTGCCTGATAGAAAAGCATTTCTGCAAATATTTGGAACTATTGTTAATGCTAAATCCTTTTTTGTAGTTTTTACATCTGGAAGAAGCCAAAATCTTAAATAAGGCTCCAGGGATTCTCCTAGGTATGATGTCTTCACAAAGTGCAGTTTGATATAATCTCTATGTAAATCGTGATAAATCTTTCTGTGGCCACTAAAAAGGTTAGGTTTGGGGTGGGCTGTGCACAGAAATGAAGAATACCAGAACATATCAAGATTATTTTTATTAAGTAAACATTAACAAAAATATTTTTTAATATTCATAAGAAATAAGAACAAAAAATGGCAGTCTCTATTCAAGTCTCACTGTCTTCTATAATTTTGCTTTGTCTTAATTTCAAATCTAACTATTTAAATACGTTATTTGCTTTTTTCTCACTGGTATGGAAGTCACTTCTATTACAGGCATTGGATACTTTTCAGTTCTTTTTCAACTAGTATAAAATGTCCACCACAAAGAAGAAAAATATTTATCAAGGCCATAAAATGGACTGTATAACTGCTAAACTCTGTCTGTTGGACTAATTGGGTCAGATTTGTATTGTAGAACCAGCACATACATCACACAGAGGTAATGTATTTATTGAGGAATACTTATTCAACCTCCCATGTCAAGGCAGTGTCCTGATATTTTCCCCCTCAGACTGCTTTCTCAAAGCGGATTTCATCAGTGCTGAGAAATGGCATCCCTCATGCTATCAGTGACTCCTCAATCCTGAATGAAGTCTGACATATTTTACCTCTGTCACATACTAGCATTTTACCTCAACATCAGAGATCTCCAAAAGGATTTATCCAAGTCATCACAATAGCATTGGAACTACACTATTAAAAATTAAAAACATAATTTCATAAAAAATTAAGAAGTGGTTAGAATTACCCACTTTTTACAGTGGTTACAATTATCCACTGCTTGGAGAGTGAATGGGTACGTGCATATACACTGAACTCTTCCAGTTCATTTGAGTATTACAGACCTACTGGACTGATGAAAATCAGGAAAGGTTCTCAGAAATGAATGAACTCTGCTTCCATCATAGCTCTTGGAAATTTCACCATTATCTTTAAAGGATTGGGATCATGCATTTCCTGCCACGATTCACTAAAACAATGGCTTGAGGCATTCAGACAAGGTCAGGTCAGGCCCTCTAAGGAAACCTGGTTTGGTGGTGACTGAGTAGAAGGGGTGTAGAGTGTTGTACACCTAGTACCACGAAGCTGCTATACACAGGGCATGTTTTAGCGCTGATCTTGCATGTGACTTTCATGTGTAGTAGCAAGAAATTTTAATGTGGTCTCACTATTTGTTTTACATAAAAGTTTGCATTTCTTCTCTACCTCTGGAATTATGTGTCAGTCTGTTGTCACTCAGACATGCGACTGACATTTTCAACACTAGACAATGACTCTCCAGAGTTCTGCAGTAGATCCTGATGTTTGAAATAGACTTGCAGAAAAAAACTAAATAGAACTGTTCATATAAACATGTCTAGGGGTTATAAGCTTCTAGTATTACCGAGAAGGATATTTTCACATCATAAAAGCAGCTCAGTCTGAATTTTAAGCCAACTATTTTGAGTCTGGGTTTTCTTCTTTCAGCATCTTTCCTGAAAAGATGCTTTATAGGCAAGGACTTATACAGATACTGTAATACTGGCCCACAAAATTGTTGTGTGCCATTCAGTCTCATGTTTCAGAAGACAAGAAGTACTAGCTGCCTCAGAGGAAGGTATAAACCCTTCTTCAGTCATCAGTAATGAGATAACTTGCTCACAGGGTTCTTTTCAGTGGTGCCCAGTGACAGGACCAGATGCAATAGGCACAAACTGAAGAACAGGATGTTCCATCTGAACATCAGGAAACACATTTTTGCTGTGAGGATGACTGTGCATTGGTAAAGGTCTGCAGAGTTTCTCACATCTTCTCACCTCTGTCTTTGGTTGAAAAAGCTACTGCTCTTTTTTGCTTGTTTGTTTGTTTGGTTTTTTGTTTGGGTCTTTTTGTTCCTTAAATACATTATCACAGAGGTCTTACAACCATTTTTGATTGCCTTGGTCTGGCCAGTGATGGGTCAGTCTTGGAGCCATCTAGCATTGGGTCTATCAGACAAGGGGGAAGTTTCTACGGCTTCTCACAGAAGCTATCCCTGTAGTTCCCCCATTACCAAAACCTTGCCACTCAAACCCAAAATAGCTGGTACTCAAAATGATCTGCACCATATCCTTCCCTGGTCTGACTGATAGGCATATAGTTCCCTGTATTCTTCTTCTAGCCCTTCTTGTGGATGGGCATTGTATTTGCCAAATTCCAGTCAACTGAGACTTACGGTGTTAGGCAGGAGTACTGATAAGTGATGGAAACTTCCTTGATGAGAACTTCTGCCAGCTCCCTCTGTATCATTAGTGTATCCCATATTTGAGATGATACACAACATAATAACCTTCAAGAAGACAAGTATCTTCACATTTCAAAAGAAATTAAACCACTCATATATAGCCCTGCTGTTCATAAACAATGGTTATATCTTATTCAAATCCTTTTCCATCAGGACCCAAATTTTCTGGATCCCTTTTTTTCTGTTAGTTTTCAGTAACTATTTTGTTCTTACAGTTTGTGTTTCAGGTAAGAAGCAGCTTTTCCCAAATACAACATGAAAGAATGATCTTTTGCTTTGTGTAGATGAAAAAAAAAGTAAATAATACTAGTCTTATGAGAATTCCTATTTTATTATGTCATTTAGCAGATTCAGGAGTTAGATTAACTTCTGATAGTATCTAAGATAGGAGTTTCTTAGCTAAACTCAAGAGTTTGTAAGACATTTTTATTAACCCTTGAACAGGTTTCATACTCCCTTGAAGAGATATATTGTCTTAAATCTCTTAGATACTTCAAAAATCCCTCTGAGAGCATGTGATCATTATTAATTCTTCATATCATAAGAGCATATATGAACAAGTATGCTGAGTCAGACCAGAAGTCCATCTTGCCCAGCTGTCTGCAGCACTGGACAAAAGTCATTGTGCACATCAGACTATAACGAAGAAACAACTGAAAAATAACTCCCAAGAATAATCTCCTAGCTCTCAACAGTGAGTAGCTGAGGACACTCATGGTCCAGACGTAGTTTGTTTGCCTCTCTGTTGATGCGACTCTCTTTTCCATGAACTTCTGAAACCTCCTTTGAATCCATAAAAAATATGATTTTTAATAACTTTTTAGTAAGTAGTTTCACTTCTTTAACATACTGTGAAATGAAAAATACATTATTTTGCATTTCCAGAACTTGATATCTGCTAAATTTACTTAATGTCACCCCTTAAAATTGTACTGGGACAGTCCTTGAATTATCAGTCTATAGTAACCCTCTGCTCTTTTAAATAATTGCAGTAGAAGATTCACCCACAGAGATTTCACAGAGAATTTTAGAGGTTGGAAGGGACCTCCAGAGATCAAGTCCAACCCCCTAAAGCAGGTTCCCAAGAGCACGTTGCACAGGTTGGCCTCCAGATGGGTCTTGAATATCTCCAGAGAGGAGACTCCACAACTCCCCTGGGCAGCCTGTTCCAGTGCTCCGTCACTCTCACCTTGAAGAAGTTCTTTTGCGTATTGGTGCAGAACTTCCTGTGCTCCAACTTGTGACCATTGCCCCTTGTCCTGTCCCCACAGACCACTGAAAAGAGGTTGGCCAGCTCCCTTTGTCTCCCACACTTCAGATATTTATAAACAGTGATGAGATCCCCTCTCAGTCTTCTCAAGGCTGAACAGCCCCAGCTCAGCGTTTCCTCATAGGGGAGATGCTCCAGACCCTTAATCATCTTTGTGGCTTCCACTGGACTCTCTCCAGGAGATCCCTGTCTGTTTTGTACCAGGGAGCCCAGAACTATACAAGTGAGCCCAGAACAATTTTCTGCCAAACACATGAATTCCGAGATCTAATTGCTTTTCGAATTTGCTAATTGCAGTCTGTCTAATATTCTTGATGTATTTTTGCTTAGATTAAATGGCAGCTTATTTCTTTTTTTTTAACATTAATAGCATTTGTTGTAGATCAACATCTGTTCTACTTCAAAGTGAATAATCTAATTCTCTAATATAAGACCCTAAGGTGTAGTCTATGCCTCTACATTTTGTAAGTAAATGTGCCAGTCTAGTAAATACAAATATTTCTTTGCATAGGAATCCCACTTAGAAATTAGGGATCATTATGTGCAAATGACTAAAATCTGCCTACAGACTAAGAAGTCATTTGTCCCTAAAGAGGTATTTAAATGTGATATGTAGCCTTCAGTACTAGATTTTATTTACTGGTGTATCTTGTAAGACTGTCAAAGCACTTATGAATTGCAAATTTCAATTAAAAAATGCACAAATAGGAAGACTACCTGTACCAAAAGTGTGAATACACCCTACAGCAAGACAGAGAAGGTCAGTATGGAACTCAGCTGGGAAGAAGGACCAGGCAATACTGAGATGCTAGTGATTAGTCTAATGAGCAATTGCTTTAGCACAACAGCTACTCAACTATTGCCGAGTATTGTCATATGAAGAGAGAATGCCAAAGGCATTTTCACTTAAGAATGTATGAGCAAACCAATTGCACAGCTGAACTGTGTAGAACAAAGCAAAAAATAGGAGTATACTTCTTCTATCATTATCCATTTTATTTTTATAAGCATCATGGGAAACCAATTATGATGACAGCTGTGATAAGTCTTCATTAAAAATTGTACTGATTATCACTTGTTTCAGATTACCCATATGAGGAATAACTAGAAAGAAGAATAAACCTGATTCCACATGCACAGTGCAGTCTAGTGTCTTTTAATTCACACTAGCAGCTCTTTACAAACAACTGAATTCAGTGAATAATCAAATAAGAACGCTATTGATAAGAAACAACTTTTCTGCTTCTAGAAATAAGATCTGAATCTATAGAAAGATCATTTTTATTATTATTTTTAAATTACTATATGCATTGTATTTCCCATCTAAGTAACCATAATACCTTCAGATCTTTTTTTTTTTTTTTTTAGTGTACAAACCTCTGTGTCTGCTGTGGTGGGAGTGGAGATTGCAGTGGGTGTCAGTGTATACATGTGAACATTTAACACATTGCCCATAATCAGAATTCAATGTTGGAGTAGAATAACAGATGACTGAAAGAGGAAAGACATCTGTATATATTTGAAACCACTATGATTATTTATGTTGGCATTTCTTCACAACTATTAGGTTAGAAGTACCTCTTCCATAAAAAGTCAACTAACTTTTAAGCTAAATTGAAGGATTATTTATTAGATCTTTATCAAACATTAACCTTTCTAATGCATTGTAGAGACAGCCAAAGTACATCCAATGTTGAATTAAAAAGCATGCAAGTTTTTCCTAATCTTTTATGAATGGTCTTTCATTTAGAGGGCTCCTTTGAAAATTGCTAGAAATGACACAGGTTACTGTAGGGAAAGAGTAATCAACTGAAAAGTCACTTTTTAAATCCCTTGCATTTCCCAAGAAGTCTTCTCAGTAAGTATGTCATATTTTGACCAAACAGTTTGGGAGTTAGAGTTATCACATCTTAACAGTGTAAATAGAACTGAATTGTTATTAATTGTAATCAATCCCAGTAAAAAATCGGGTATATAAGAAGAATTTGATTTGATTTATAAAGGCACTTGGATACTTTCATGTCTTCATTAACAGATTTCCTTTCTTCTTCATGACATATGTAGGAAGTAGTGCTCTTACTGCCCTACAACAGGGATTCAGGCCAAGGATAAACAAAGGGTCTAGGTAACATTACCTGAGTGCCTCAATCAGAAAATGAACCTAGCTTTTCCAAGTCTGAAACCACAAGACCTTCCTAAATGAATGGGCTTGCAATATGCATTTCCACAGGCTTTGTGTTTGTACTACTCCGGAATCATTCACAAGATATATGACATCTCCAAAATAACCCAAATTCCTTACCACAAATTCTGTCTGCTATGAAATAACTGCACTTTCTTGGTATATAATATAGTCTTTCAATTTTTTTTCATATTCTCACTTGTTTTAAAACGTATCCTGTTCCATAGCAGAGATTATATATGGTATGGGTTCAAGCCAGCTCTGTATAAACCACACAGTATCTTTCAAACATATGAAATATATTTGATCAACTATCTGGGAAATATGACTTTTCCATATGGGTTATTTTTCCCATAAGGAGTTTATTGTTTCTATGGAGAACATAATATGCTCAGACAAATATAATAGGTAAAGAGTTGAAAACGGCAGAGTGGGAGAAGCAGGTGTCCAGCTGGATTTTCACATAGGAAGGTCTTCAAGGTCATTGATGGTGATGAGGTCTCAGAGATTCCCAAATCCTCATAAAGCTATTCCTCTCTTCCCAATACACTAATTTCCTACCGCTCTTGATAATCCAGTGACTCAGTAAGGAAGGCATGGTTTTTTTCCTTTTTGTGTGTCTGAAGCAGACTAGATGACAACAATTTTCTGAATTACCATTTATTTGGGCAGAACAAGAGTATTCACAAAGGTCATCAGCCAGAATATTCATTCATTGATGTATCAATATTAGTTTTACTTCTGTCAGACTAGAATCTCCAGAGAACAAAAGCATAATGGTAGTAAAATTTACAGCCAGGTATGGCTTTCCCCAGGGTCCTAAAATGGGAGCTCAAACAATTTAATATCCTTGTCCAGCAGAGAGCTGAGTGATGTCAGCCCCCTATAAAAGAAATACTTGATGGTCACTTCCTTCAGCTTTCCATTTCCCACAAAGTGATGGCTTCCATCCAGGTGAATTGTTTGATCTTTGTTAGTTACGTTTTATTTTTTTTTTTACTTTCTTTCTGTTTATAGGATTCAGTTTGGGTTGTGATTCACAAGACAAATTTGTTTGGTGTTTTCCTCCACCTGGAGTTATCTTTGTAAATTATCCTTCACCTCCTGGTTCTCTTCAGTTAAGGATTGTTTCAATGCAATCACTTCAAAGAATTGTCTCAGTGAGAGATTCTGGAAATAAATAAAATAGCCTTGTTTGATCATTTTACTACTGTTATTTCTCATTCTTAATTCGGCAGTTATAGAATAAATTGAGAAGATTAATGAATGTTAAAATCACTATGTTAATTGAGCATTGTAAATATTACTACTCTTGAGGTTAATAGAAGTAATATATTAAGGAGACTATACAGATGCACAGTGGGTTTTAGATAGCCCTCTCTGCTAGGAGCATAGCCATTCGGCAGGCTTTGATGTTTTCAAATTTAGACTTTGGTAAATCTGCATCTGTTTTTTCACAGTAAAAAACGGCTGAGAGGAGGAACAGTGAATATATTTTCTCACATACAATCAGATAACCCACATCCCTCCAGAAGTATTGCTCTTTGAAAGTAAGATGAGCAGATAGCCCACATCTCAAATTAACTGGTGTGTGATAAATCACAGGCAGGGACACTGTTGGAGAAGTGGGGCCAGATCCAAGATGTAAGAAACTGTCATCTATTATTACATTCAAACACACTTTAGAAATAGAAATAGAAATAAGAAAATAGAAAATAGGAAAAAGAAAAAAGAAAAATAAAAGAAAACGGAGAAAGGAAGAGGAAGAAAGGAAAATAAGAAGAAAAAAAAAGAGAGAAAGAAAGAGGGTGTCATTCTACCTCATTCAAGTTTTTCCTCCAAACTGAAAATATCCAAATAAATACTCAAAACAAGAAGGATAACAAAGTAGTGATTTGGGTTGTGTTGGTCACTATGGTCATTGCTGCTACTTGTACAGAACAGATAAACCACACTGGTTGTACTACTGCTGGGTGAACTCTGGGGCATGTGGGACAACATGGTACCTGCCACGCAACTGAGCTTATTTTTCCACCTAGGAGGCACAACGAAATTGCATGTTGGGGAGAGCATCTTCTGTCTCCCAACCCATTCCTGTAGGTATGGAGAGCCATAGTTGACAAAGGGACGAAATGGTAAAGGGGCACTCATTAACAATTAGATATTGTGAAGAACTGGGATCCAGGACCTGAGCTCACACCCTGCCTCTTGTTCACTTACAAGCATAAACTAGCAAAACCCCATGATCCCAAGTTCTCAAAGTAAAGAACTATAGGTGGCCAACACAGTTTGACTAAGCAAAATAACAGCAACTAAGACACTGCCACCCTTATATCTCCACAAGAGATGAAGGTCTGAAGTTGGATCTGAAAATGGTATCTATTCCAGTAAATTTGATCATAGTATTAGTCTACTTCAGGGATCCTAGATGCTACACAGCTGTCTCAAAAATTTTGAATTAGTAGCTCTTAACAAAATAGAAATTCTTATATTTTACTGGATAGTCATTGTGAACACATTTTATTACGTAGGAAAACCAAGACCAGAATAAATAACTGCTGTTACTAAAATCTATCGCTTAAATATTTATTTACCCATTTGTGTGTCTTTATTATCATTGCCACAGCTGGATAGTTATTTGCCTATGATATATATGAATTCAAGTGCATTGTAACTATTTGTGTAACTATTTTGAAGAAAAAATAGTCCACTACAACTGACACAGCTTTTTATCTCCTCTGACTTGACCCAGCTCATGTTTATAGCAATCTAGGATGTGAAAGGTGGAAAGAGTTTTGCTGTTATTTCCTTAAGAGCTTATAATTGAAGTTGTTTATAAATAGGTTTGCTACAACACAATGGCACATAACGTCTGTTGGAATTTTTTTTGCCTCAGGCAGACTACAGGGTAGACAACAGATTCGACTCTCCAAGTACAGTGTTGACCATATCTATCAACGAAGTCCTAAGAATATGGACATCTTTCACCAGGAATGATAGGCATGAGCCTAAAACAGTGTCAGTGACTCAGATTTCCTTTAGCTTTCCTTTCCCCTTGTACACCTTACTTTCTGGCATACTGAATACTTGCAAATAAATTGATATGTGTTTTGGCCATGTCTCAGTGAATGGTGGCTGCTGTCTGGGGATGTATTTTAGATGTGGTAATTGCTCTTTAAGAAGTGTTTTTTGTACTCCACTAACGTAGAGTTAGGCTCCAGGGTGGCTTGTGTTCAGATTGCATTGATAAAGCAAGAGAGGATTGTTTGCTTTCTGTCTCAGCTGTGCAGAGGAGGTTGCAGTAACTTGTGGAGGATTTTATCTTCATCTGATTGTGTTTTCTATTGATGATCCCTCTGGAGCAGCAGAGGTGATAGCTGCATATTCTACAAGCAGATCCAAAGCTCTGGAGAGGCAGCCATCTGGTAAGGCTTGAATTTTTGAACACGTTACATCTGCAGAACAGTGCAATATTTTACCACGTGCAAAACAAATGTACAGGAACAAGAAAATCAATAAGTATAGCAGAAATATGCAATATGATTTGGATGGAAACATTTAGATCTTGACTTCTTAATAAAATATGTGAAAAGGGAAATATTCTTCACACTGTGGCTTTAGGCATCTAATTTAGGTGACTAAACAATACCCTAGGCACTCTTCTCCACTCAGCAGAGCTCCCCTTCACCAATTCATCACTTCAAGCACCTCATCTGCATAGTTCAGCTGATATGGTGTGAATTCTTTACATTGTCTCAGGACTTCACCCTATATAAGGACTATGAGATATGGGATGAGGAATAGGCTTTAAAAATTGCTATGGTTCTCTCCCAGTGACAGAATTAGACATCTTGTTTTACAGAACTGGTTGAGGAAAGGGCCTCGTTGTGTGGCATACACACACTGTTTGGTGGAAGTATAAACTGCTAAGTGTGATGCTTCTGTGGCAGAGGTTTGCTGTAAACTGAACAGAGGTACATACAGTCATTTCTTACCTGGACTGCAGCTTGGATAACTGCATGCCAGTTCATTCTTTGCTGCAGGTTCTCCTTTACTTGAAACAGCAGAGAAGGATGCTCTGAAATTACCACCAGTTCCAAAACATCTAATGAATTTCCTTAATATGCCACATACAAACAAAGGTAGGTCAAGAGCTCATTCGAAAGCAGCTTACTTGTTCCTCCAGTGGGAGCTGCTGGGGGAGACAGGGCAGCAGTCTCCATATTAATCCTCATTGATTTAGCAGGGTCCTTGCTCTGTTGTTAAAAAGTTCTTCTGTTAAGCTCTAAATAACAATGTGAGGCCACACAGCGACAAGCAGAAAGCCCTAGTATTTCACAGAGATGAGATGAGCCCCTACTTCCTTGAGGCTGAAATGTCAAGCAGCAACAGGTCAGCTGACAACGGTGATAATATTGCTACTTACAGGGTAACAGACACAACAGGAAAACTTCTGTGCCAGCTGGCAGGAGCAGGTTACTGAGAAGGGATACCTTGGGTCTTGGCAGGGGCTTGGCAGGGGCCACATCGAGGCATTTGTGATGAGACTCCTTCAGCTATAATCTTCCTGACATGCTGAGAACTGTACCAAGATCACATTTGGCACTGGGATGGCTGGATCTTGGATTTGTATTTTCATTATGTTAATCTACCTTCTCTGACCTACCCTTTGCCTCCATTTATCCACCTGGAGAAAAACATCTCACAGAAGCGCAAACAAATCTAACTATTGTAGAAGCAGAGGATTTTTTATGTTTAAAAACATATTTGTCACGTACAGAAGAGTCAGTCCCAAACTTAGTAAGGGAAAATTCCACACTGTTGTCAGCATGTTGAGGGGTAGGACTACAATAGGATGCAGGACATCTTGGCATCACTCCCCAGTTATTTTAAGGAGAAAGTAGAATTGTACAGGGAACTTGTGGTCAGCTTTCTCCAAGAAGTCTGGAGAATTTATTCCCACCTGGGGCAACTTGGTCCTACCAACTAATTTGGAGAACAGGAAAAAGGAAATTGCACACTGGCGGGGTTTATGCTAGACAATGGAGCAATCTCCTTATTGCTTAAACATGCAAGCTGCATACTTCTGCCTCTACCTCTCTTTTGTTGTGGCACCCACTCCCTCCCCCCAAAAAAGCTGAATAAACACGAAAGATCAGCGAACACATTACGCTTTACACAATCGAGAGTGGCTTTACAGGGCTTTGTTACATCTTGAAGAGATTAAGTGCACCTGCCCGTGAGGAGCCCCCATCCCTCTGAGCGCTCAGGCGAAGGCACCCCCGTTACCAGGGCACAGGCGAGGGACGCGCCTGGGCTGCAGCCCCGTAGCAAACCTCTTTAACAGTGACTCCCCTCTTTTGGGAGGAGCAAGGCTGCCATCCAGCGGATCTTCTCCAGCACGAAAGGGAATTCAGCAGCAACAACATAAAGAACGTGCTCTTGGTTTAAATGCGGATCTATGAATTTGCTATTGTCTTGAGGTTTTCTTTTTTCTTTTTTCTTTTTTAATCTTTAACATATCTAATGCATTAGGTATAAACTACACTGAGAAAAGAAAGGTTATTAGCTTATTTTAAATCCTGACTAGCTTTTGTTCTTGTTGACTTGGATTTTTATGTATAATTTGGTAATCACTGCCTACGTGATACTGTAGATAAGCATGAAATAATTTTTCAAAATGCTGTGTAGAGTTCTGCTTAAAAACACTTTAGATTTTAAAATGGAAGGCACATTTATAAGCTTAATTTAATCTCAAGAGAATCATTTCATCTTTGAACACACTTGGAATCAGGCCCTGTTTGAATAAAAAGGAAATTAGAAGTTATACAATCTGGAGGAAAATTATCATGCATATTACATATATTCATGTCTAGGGACTGCCAGATCAACAGGTAGCATTAGAAGGAAATTTCCTGATGTTTATCCCCTTGCAAATGTGTTTTTATCTACTGAAAAGCTGAAGCTCAGACTGGTGAATAAGACAGAAGGGTAATCTGCATCTGAACTAAATCATCTAAGTTCCTTTGCCTACATTTTCCTTTGTCTAAAACCAGAGATAATGGTCATCTAGCTTCAAGGCAAGATGTGTGATTCAATACACTATGACTTATTTTGAATCCCTCAGAAACAAAAGAGTATTTGTGCACTTCTTGATACTGTTTGTACAAGACACAAATCTATCAAAAGCATGAAGGAGGCTGCATTGCCCGACTTCTTCCACTCCGCTGCTCCCCAGCTAACACTTCTAAGCAGCCCCCTCGGCTCCCAGGGTACCCATGTAGATGGGGGGGTGGGGGTGGGGAGGCTGTCATTTCTTCAGTGTTGTTATTAATTTCAAGTACTCTTGCCTCAATAAACTCTCTAACCAGGATGATTCGATCTGTTTAGTTTAACCGAAATAAAGCAAAGGGATACTTTCACCATAGTTCAGCGGCTGTTTATTGGGAGACAGAACTCAGATAATGAAGAGCTCTGGACCACAGACTGCAAAGTTTTACTACGATTCACTTAAGATGAAATGGAATAAAGTCATATGCAGAAGACATCATGAGTACCAACAGCAAAATATGTTGTGAAACAAGTTAGTGGATTCAGAATCAGGGCAGATGTTTATACAAAATCTAGCTAGCTCTATTTCTGGAAATCATTATTTTGGAACATGAATTTACTGGTATATATCAGCTTTCCCATTTTACCCCACAGATTGAACTAGATTATCACTATGCTTTTTCTTAGAATGTTGTAATACATTGAGTCCTTTGTAAAAATTGTTTTTTTGTTAGAAATACTTGTTAGGAATAGAATAAATATTTACAGTTGGTGAAAGGGAAGAAGTAATATATTTGAAACAAGTTTAAAAATGGAAATGATATCTAGGGAGCAGCTGATCACTTTTATTGAGAAATATTAGAATGTTCACATTCAAAACATCTCATGTGAAATGTCAAAATACTTCAATCAGTCATGTAACTAGGAATGCAATTAAGAATGATTTTTGTTGTTGAAAAGTTACTCCTAAATACAATTTGACTTTTTCTTTTTTATATATTTCCTCTAGGAAATAAGTGTTTTGCCTTATTCTTTTTCTTCATACAAAAGTTCACTGTTAAAAACCCCGATTTTTTCTCCTTGTGCTGAGAAATGTCCCTCTGCCATTTCCTCCATCCTCTGTCCCAGTTCTTCAGATGGAAGAATTTGATTAGAGTGAATGCCAACTGAAATGTATAGAAATGAATGCCAAATTCTTTGGTTTCACAATATTGAGACGATAGGCACATTTTCTAGGTTCTGGTCATTATGGTGAATTAACCTTGCTATATTTTGAGTAACTAAAAATCTGACATTTAAATATGAAGCAATTACCCTCTAAGGTTGTTAAAGTAATTAGTCTTAGATGCTTATGTTAAGATGAGCTGTGATTCAGAAATATCTCTATTTTGTTGATTGTACATTGAGTACTTTTGTAAGTTGTGAAATACAACTGCTCTCATTTTGAAACATAAAATTTGTCCTTAAACTAAAAAACCTTATGAATATTTTCATTGAGAATATTAAGTTCCTGGTTTAGTTCTCTAAAATTAGCAAGTTACTTGAAATATGTCACTTTTAAGACTAAGATTTATTCAGCAAATATCTTATTTGACGATTGATTTCTCTACTGATAACAAAAAAAAACAACAAAAAACAAAACCACAAACTAGAAGATCTTAAAAAGAGCACTAACCCACAATCCATCCGGTGTCTGCACTATAAAGAAGGTGCACATGGCATTCCTTACATGAAGGTCAAGGCAGCAATAATGATCTTGTTTTCCTGCTAATATTTAATGAAGTGTCCACACTTATAACTGTTTCAGAGGGCTCTGGAAGAAAGAATGTGCACCTGAGAAAGGACAACTATCCTAAATCTCTTGGTTAAAGTCCTTGCAGAGTTTTAGATGCCTCATGAAAGCATTTCAATTTTATGCAATGAGCAAAAGAATTGACAGTTTCAGCCACACTTTGATTTTTTCTTTTTTTCACAGATTTTTCCATATTTCCCCACGACCTCTGTGTCTGATATGAGCTAGTCTCAGAAATTATTGTAATGGTCAAGAATACCCTCTAGTGCTACTCTGGAGCCCCAGATAGACCTGTTCTTCTGTTTCATAGTCTTGTCCATTAAGCTTTAGTTCTCAAGTTGCCACCAGGGAACCCTTGGGTATTTACAAGTACAGAGCTACTATGTCTTAACCTATCTAAACTCACACAATGGTGCCTGCTTTGTGGTACCCCACAGCTAGCACATGTGGCATGACAATGATGCATCTATGACACATCATCTTCTCTGGGAATGCCTTCTAGTTGGAGTCATGAAGCAAAGGATGCCCTATGATATATCCCACAACTGGGAATTACACTGTCTAGCAGCCCTCTATGTTCAAAAGAATCCCATTAAAAGGTGCCTGTCTCTTTTGCAGCCTATAATTATGCTTTTTTGTCCACTATATGATCTAACATTGCAGTTTCTTGCCTCATGACATGACCTGTTGCATAAAAGTTTATACACTAGAAAAGCAGATATTTAAAACATCTGAGATGATTGCTGATCACAGACTCCAAATAAATACAGGTGTTGAATCTGGCCAGACATGCAGGATTAGCCTGGTAAAGACATCAAATAGTAAATCTGAAAGCCTATTTAATTCTGTTGTAAAGCTCAGTATATAGCTGACATTTCCTTCAGAGTCTAGCTGGCAGAATGCTTCCTATGACCTTGCAAGGAAAGAGAGAAGATGCTCCTTTCCTATTGGAATTCCAAGGGTTTTGAATACTTAACAGGTTGATGGTTCTATAGCGGTCAGATGCCATGTCTCTCCAAATCTATAGGTGCTCATATAGTCTTTGACACTGTATCAACCAGAATTCCCAGATGACTTGGAAGGAAATTCCTCACATCAGGGAGAAGTTAAGAGAAAAAACCCACATGAAGTAGCACATGTGAAACAATCCAAATGTGTTTGAAATGTAAAGCTATTCCAGTACATGTGACAATAAAAGAACTGTTTATCTTTGTATAAAAAGAGCAGCTGTACAAATATCAGCTTTGCTCAGCAGGGGGTTCTTCCAGGTGAGCTCAGATATTATCCATAGGAATATCAGAACTAAACATTTCTTTTTTGAGACTTACCAAGTAATTCCTGTGGTTATTATTTATTATTTGTAGACCTACTTGTTTATTTAGATTTAATTTTTTTTAAGGTTGAAAAATTTAAAAGTTTGTTAATGTAAAAAGGAAAGCTCATCGTTGGCATTTGTCAGGCTTTGTGAAGGGTTATACTAAATATCTTAGGAAGAAATATTATGGAAACATCTTTGAACTAGAGTTTTTTTAGCCTTTAAAAAACATTTTAAGTGCAATCAAGTTATAAATGTATGGAAAAGACAAATTTTATAAAAATTACATTCCATTCAGGAACTTTCAGTTTAATAAAAACTTCATTTTCATGGAACAAGAGGAACTTGTACAAAGGAATGAGTTACTGCAAATTATCATTTTTTAAATAAAACCTCACCTAATAATCAAAAAAACCCAAAACCACACCCAACCAAATAACCAAAAATAATCCCTGTCAATCCCAGTAATCTTGTTATATACATAGAAGAGAAGAAGAAATAGAACGATCATTTGCAAATAGCTTCAAAAAACATTCCAGCCTAATTTTTCAGAACCATTTGAAAATTAACACTTGTGGGATTTCCCAAGTCCTTGATAATATGCATGACTGAGTTGAAACTTAAATCAGGTATTCTATATCTAGTCAAGTAGCTTAAAAATTTACTTTATAAAGACAATGTCCTACACTTTGCCCTGATCCTACTTTGTGCACCTAGTAGTGGTTGCTCCTTTGGTTTATATACTTGAGTTTATCCTTTTTTATTGACATGTGACGCCACAGTAACTTTCCCTAATAATTCAGTCTACTTATTCTGTTCTTTTCAGAAATATCTTGTTAAAACTGGATTTTGTCTCAGTGGCCTCAATAGTTTTATTTTTCTTTCTTCTGTTTTTTTCTAACCATTCTGTGAGAAGAGATGGAAAGTAACTGAGTGCCACCTGTCTTTTGAATGTCTCCAAAGCTTTTATCTGTTCATCCAGATGGCTCAATTTGCATTGACAGTTTTTGTGACCACTTCAATTAGCTTAAGATGCTTCATGGTGCATCTAATTATTCTAGTATGCATTTAAAAAGAACCTTACATTTAAGAGCAGATTTTAAATAAAATGCTAGAAGAACACACACAAAAAAATCCTGCAACAAAGAAAGCTAAAATCCCTAAACATCCCAAAAATGTTTAGATATGTGGTGATGAATTTCCAGTAGCTTGAATAAGGTTAGGCTTTGTAAATATTTAAAAATATTTATTAAGCTTGCTTTGATACAGAAAGGATCATTCATCTTTTTATTGTTTTTCCAACTGTTTTTTCCTGATATATTGTAGCATATTATGAAAAATAATATTATACACAGAATATAATTATGTAAATATCAATATAGAATAAACTTTACTTTTGTGATGTTTAATGTAATTAGGTTAATTCTAGACCAAGTTTTACTAATGGAAGAGTTTATTGTTTGGCTGCAGTAAAAAAATTTGCTTTACAAAATTCAAGGAAAACAAATTGGAAACTTTCAATCACATTTTGATTGTCAAATCAATTCAAAATTTTTCTATCATATAAATTTTAATGGAAGGGGAAAGACATCTTATTTTTTCTTGTCTTAGAAAATCAGTTTTTAAAAGCTGATTTGAATTGGATTCATTTGGAAGCCAATTTTCATTTTTAACATCAATTTTTTTGTTGTGTCCTACATATTGTTGTCAGCCTGACTATGCTCCACTTGCACAACGTTGACTAATATGGCAATTATTAAACCTTGTAAAACTTAAACATTTTCAAATTTACTGCATATGTGCAACTGGTCTGTACCACAAGTCCATCAAATCCAAGACACTTCAGTTTCAGTACACATGTCAATTACACAGTTTTATTAGTCGTGTAGTTTTTTTTTCTGGAGGTCTGATCCATCACCTGCTAGAGTCCTGGTCATAATTTTAGCCTACCATGCAAATTGCTTCAAATTCCTAGATCTCTTTGCTTTATTGTCCTATTTCAACTACAGCTCTCTCCATTTCCAGATTATGCATTAATCATAGAAGGGCTACTCGAACTTTTGATGTAGAAATACAACTATATTTCTTATTCCTAAGCAGTTAGAAAAGTAGAATGGAGAAATGTAGATGGAGAAAGAAGAAATAGTATAATCAAGTTATTTCAACTTTATTCTGGTTCAAGAACAGGTTAAAAAAGAAAAAAAAAAAAAAAAGAAAAAAAGGTAACAAAAAGGAAATCACAGGTCAGATACAACTCCAGTACAAAGGAATAGTCTGATTTGCTATTCGGTTCAGCTGAAATTTCTTTCTCCCTTAACGTACTTACTTGAGGTTTTGTTTGCTTTTTATCAATCATGTCTGTTCCTGCTTTGTACATACATAAAATGAAAGAAGTTATAATAATGAACAGAAACTGTTTAACAAAATTCTAGAGTGGGCAAAAATAATACTGTATGCTCGTGAGTAAATAGTCCAACTGGTATTTTTCCCCTCACAATTCCAAAGCACACTGTACATGCTTTCAGTGAGACTGAGTTGTATTTTTACTTTGTTGTGGATTTGAGCAAGCTCCCTGACTGGCCTTTGATTTCCACTAGAAGGTGTCCTCTCCTTAATGATGTCTATGTGACTATTGAGGTATATGTCGCTAATGTGACTTATTAAGGTACTCTATTCCTTAAGCTTCCAGTACAGAAATAAGTTAAACACATGGGAAGAATGATCATTTTTCAGGAAAAGCTTAATGTGACTGTGATAAGCTTAAGTAACACAGTTGTGTAATTTTATTAGTGGCCTGTTTAAATGACCACATCTCCTTTTAGGTCTCAGTGGTAAAACCCTGACCTTACTCTTTAAAGTCCATTATAACCTCTCTCCTCTCCTCT